>VWZS01009296.1:179605-193552 GCA_013397075.1 Rhabdornis inornatus
GGAGGAGGAGGAGGAGGAGGAGAGGCAGGAAGGATGAATCAACATCCACATACCTCCATCTGATGCTCTCTGCTGCAGTCTGGGCTCATATACAGCAGCATACAAGCTCTAGGATGTGCAGCAAGCAAGTCTCTGCCTCCTGTTCCTCTGGAGTTCAGGAGCTTGCCTAGCCTCTGGCCCCAACACAGGAACAGCTGTGCCTGAGAGTGCTAGAGCCAGGCAAAGCCTGAGATTCCTCTAGCATATGCAGGGCAGGAATTTTTGCTGCCCTCATTAACAGGCAGGTATTAATCTTGCTTGTGCCACAAACCAGGCACAAACCAGCTTCTAAGATTTAGCTACCTCTGGTGAAAGAAACAAGACTTAGCTTAATGAACTGTCAGCAAACAGGCTTCTCCCACCTAAAATTTTGTGGGTTTGCCTATTTAAGTGACCTTGAATAGGGTAATTCAGGAGTTTCTGTTGACTGAGGAATAACCTCTCTTGGCCATGATGCTAAAGAAAAACAACTAGCTGCCTCCAGCTTTATTTCTTCATCTGGCATGAGCAATATACAAACAGCCCAGACTTACTCTCTCCTAACAGGGGAGAAGTAGGAGGAAGGTCCTGTATGAGGAGAGTGGGACCATGGAGCTAGAGGTGGCATTACCCTTGGGTTAATGAACTGGATCAGTCTCTCTGCTGGCCTGGGACCTGCAGGTATGTGAGATTATAGAGCAACCATATCAAATGCTGCTAAAGCACAAGGTACAGCCACTCTAGAGTATATGCAAGATGGGAACCCATCCTGACAGCCCCCTGCCCTGCATGATATATATATGTATTAGTCATTTATCAGCGTTTTATTTTCATTTATTGCTGCCACAGCAACAGCAGCATTCTCAAACAAGCATTTCCTGTTTTTCTTTCTCACACAGAGAAGCAGATGTTTTCTGAGCCATAAAACCAGAGTCAATCACTGTTCATAATGACACTTAAAACAACATCCAGCCCCACAGCCTAAACCCAGGGCTGCTCTAGCAAACCACAAGTCACAGTCTTCAGCAATGAGACTACATGCAACAAAAGCATTAAATTTTCAATGATCTTTCAGTATAGTTCAATGGGAACAAATTCTACATCGAAAAATATCTGGAGCTCATTTTGTAAACAAAACTGAAATACCATGAGTGAGTCCTTGCAGGTTGTGGTAGCTCCTTAAATTCATTGAACAAATGTTTTGCGACAAAGGTAGAGACAGATAGCATTGCTGTTCTTTCGGTAAGTGGTTGCTTGGAGAGTTTTTTGACTCTTGCTTGTTGTATTTGACAAGAACCTACTATAATTGTAACATATTTTGATTGAAGCATATTAAGGGCAGCTTCATTTGTGTCATAACCAGTACAACATGCTATCACAGCCCTGGTTTTATAACCAACTTTCAGCATATAGTACATTTACTGCTTATTCTAAAATCCTGTTGAGTGTTGCAAGCAGTTCGCTTGATGATGAAGGACAATCAGATCTTCACATGTGTCCTTCCCCACCATGTCACTTTCCTTCTAGTGGTCAATGTGGCTTGTCCTAAGATAAAAACGGCAGGCAGATATCGCAGAAAGAACTGTCGGGATGGTTGCATAATTAATGTAGTCCAGAGATGGGGGACCTGAGATATTTTTTATTGACTTTGATGCACATCAACCTGCATAAGGATAGAGCATTGATGGAGGCAAGGTCATCTGGGCAAACTTGTCTCCTGATGTTGCAGGCAGCTTCAGGATGGACCCCTTCCCTGGCAGGGATGCCTGCAAGGAGTACTCATTTTTGGAGAGTGAGTAAAAAGCACTACCATACAGACATAAAATCCTGAAGTAGCAACATAGGTGCTTCGTTGCTTTGAAATTGTGACTTCTGCAAGGCCAAAGACTCTAAACCTATAAATTTCTAGCCAAACCTGCTTATTTTATAGGACTTTAGAGATCAACTGTTGACCAGTCTTAGACTAGGTCAACCTAGCAGCAGCTAGATTTCCCTGAGAAATTTAGGAAGTAAGGGGGTCTCACTGAAGCTTGTGACTCAACAGGAGGGACAATGACCTAATTATACTATAATCTATTGCACTAGATGACAGAGTGGTTATTTAGTTATATTTCCCTAGCACTATTATTGTATCAATCTAATATCAATTGTATTAATCTAATCATAATCATCCACCCAATCGCTGTGCTCTCCTTCTCATACATAGCTGAGAGCTTTCTCTCAACAACTCTTTCATAGGCACAAATTATGCAGTTGGATGTTTATTGTAGCACTTCTGTTCATTGCACTACAGATTTTAATTGCACAAAGAAGGTAGACATTAGATAGAGAGTACCAGGGCTCTCTCTCTCTGCTAATAGTTCCTTTTGTTGCATAGTCAGAGTTCTATCCAGAAAAGTTTCTTAGGCTTTGTTACTGCAATTTCTGCTGCAGTCACTGCCAACATATTTTGCATGTATCTTGTTTTGGTATCATGGGCTTGTGTGAAGGGTGTAGCAGCTGGTTCTATCAAGTATAACTGTTTCTTTAATTAAAGGCAAGTTATTACACTGTGCGATTTCAGTGAGATTCAGCACAATGAATTGCCAAAATCGAGAGCAACACTCACTCCATAATAGCTACTGTAAAATTCAGTGCCAGGTAGGAAGCACGGCTTCATAACCATCCAAACACTAAGCCATTTGGCAGATTTCTTCCTTCCACATGTTATTCTTGCTGTGCATTTTGTCACTGTGTTATGACTCCATAAATAAGCAGGGCTGGAGAAAGTTGACAGTATAGAAACATCCTCTACTAGTTCATTTAAAAAATTATCTTTTGATCTAAATTGAGGATATGGCAATCATTAATAACCATAAGATTTTCACCCTTTCATTAGCTTTCACTATGCATTCAAGGGATTTTCTGTACTTTTCCCCTTCTTTTCAGTCTAGGCCAGGACTGAAGAGCCTTTCGCCTACTGAAGGTCTGCTTTTACCAAATGTGAAAGTACAGCTTTTTCAGGTCACTCAATTAGAATCACTGACAAACTCTCCTCCTATTTAAGTGCACAGATCTTACATTGCCTCTCCCCAGGTCAGAGTTCAGCTTAGTATATCAAACATGCGTGATGGAAATAACCCATTATCATCTACTGGAGCCTTACAATTATTTGGACAAAAACAGTGAAATAATAAACCATTCTGAAGAGGAACACTAATTGCAAATTATTGTTCTTTTAAATCTGAGAATTTACAAATAGAAATAAAAGAACTGCCTATCACAGAATCATTTAAATGAGAAATAACCCTTAAGATCATTGTGTCCAATAGTTAACTGTGGAGGCCAGTGGGCCTACAGAACAAGGGTCTACTGTGGTCCTTTGGAGGGACAGACCCTATGTCAGGGTGACTGAACAGAGCCTCTCTCAAGATGCCTTGTTGTGTATTCAAATGTACCCCAGTTCTACCTCCCTGGTTGGCCCATTGGCCTCTCCACCCCTTTTTCCCCTAATATGTATGTTCCCTAGAATGTTCTCCCTCCCCTGCCTACCCATTGGCCCCATTCTGCCACAGTGTCCTGCCCCCTTTACCCTACTGGTTGCCACCCTTTGCCCCGCCTTTGCGCTCCCGTGACCCCTCAGCCCATTGGCCCCGATGCTTTGCTCCACCCCACTATTCCCCATATTTGAACCTGGACCCTCCATTGTGTCTTTGTCTTTGTCTCTGGACCCCTTTGTGTGTGGTTGGGAAAAACCTCCTCGGAGTCCCATACAAAGACCCTTCTTCCCACTTCTTTGTTGCCAGTTGACTTCACAGGAGCTATCTGGAGTGGGTGCTTGAGTGATTGGGTGTGTGTGCCTGTGCCACTGAGTGGCTTCTTTACTGGGGGCACTTCCAGAAGGTTGCAGTACTGCTGGCTCTCACTCCACTACCGACTGGCTAGCAGTCTGCGACAGCAGCCAATCTTTCAGCTCATATCATGTTGTATTTTACTGCTGAAAATCATCGGAGGATGCAGGTAGTCTCCTTGGGCACAAGCTCACTACGTAAACTGAGACATCAAGTCCTTTCTTTTGTCTAGTGGGGAAGGGATCCTGTATCCGTGGAACGGCAGATATGGCATTGTATTATCTGACTCATTTTACTGTACTGCTTACACATGGGCAGGGAACAGAAAACACAAAAGAGAAAGGCATAGGCAGCAATGTATATCCTTATTGCCTTCCATGCACAGTGAGCTCCTGTGCCAACACCTCAGTGTTGACATCAGCACACAGTGGCATCACTCCAGGCTACCTCCTAACTTCATCACTTCAGGATGGGTTTTTCCTTAAAAGTGAGTTGAATGTATATTTTGATAGCACCTAGAAAAAACAAGCGCAAACAGTACGCCTACTGAGTAAGCCACTATGCAATCCTTGCCCTGAAGAGCTAACTATCATCCAAGAGGTTTTATTTTGAGGATGCTAATTATTATATTTTCTTAAAGTTTTAATGCTGAACTTAGTTACAGTGAGAATCCAGCTTTTGTGTAAAATTAAAGTCCTGACTTACCCTGAAGATGTAAACATCCTTTAAAAATGCAACTTGCATATATTCTAATAGCTTAAAGTACATGAAAAATTATGTTTATTATTTGCAAAATAGTATCAACCTATGTGGTGACTGTCAAGAGCTTCTTTTTAACTCAACTACAGACATGCTGTTACCACTGTCTATTTTTTAACAGATCTGTGGGGTTTTTTTCCAGTTGCCTGGTAAGTGGTAGTGTTTTGGGAACTAAAGAGAGACACCTAAAAAAAGGGAAAATATATACTACTAAAAAAGGCAAGCATTATTTTACAGCTCCATGAACAAGCATTCTAAAAAAAGTACTGCCTGGGGATGTCATGTTTGCCATTGTGTTACAAAGTCAGTTATAAAATAGGAGAGTTCACTGCTGTCAGAGATGAACCTGATAATATTGTAAAGTTTTGCCTCATGTTTAAATTGTTTACTTCATTGCTGTAGATAGTGGGAATGTGGAAAGCAATGTAGGGAATTACCCTTCATATTTTTATTTCACATTTTTGAAGATTTTGTTGTGTTAGGTCACATCCTGCCAGGTCACTCTTAATAAATAGAATGCAAAATGTCCAAATATTACAGTACTTTTTAACTTGGTGATAGGAGCGCTTCTTAGGATGAAGAGATACCTGAACTGAAATCCCCTTTACACATCTCACTCCTCAAGGTAATGGGTAAAAGGGGCAGTGTTCCTCTTCCTTCTATTTCTCTGTAAATTTTCTTTTGGGAAGAAGAAGGAGAAGGGAGAGAGCAAGGAAGAACTTTTTTTTTTCTTTGCCACATCCAGTGGTAAAGCAGAATCAGGATCTTCTGGATTAGATACCTGATGTCTCTTAGGCATGGAGCAGCCTGCACCTTTACTTTCAGCAGCTTCTTCCTAAGCCTTTAGGCATGGAAGGCCCTAACTCAGTGCCTGGAGTAAGGACCTTCCAAAGCATACTGCTGTTTTGGGGTGGTTTTTGTCTTTGCAGTCTGCTTTAGTGTCAGGCTTTTACAGAGCAGAAACAGCCAGACATGTTCTCCCCCAACTCCACTCAAATCTTCCACAAGAGGGTATCTGTAACTCCCATTAAGGCCAAAGGAAACTAGTTTGTTCCAGAAGGGACAGCCTTGCCTGCAGTTCATCCAGAGGTCCAAGCTCGATAGGGCAGCTTCCTGCTGCCCTGCCCAGCATGGGAGGCTGGCAGGAACAAGACTACCTTCTTTGCAGGGAGTTGGAAGCCAAATACCAAGAGTTTTATCTCTTTGGAACAGGTTTTTATCTGAACCACCTAAATACTTTTCATAAATCCTTCAGATCTTCATACAATACTTCATTGTATTCTCCTATGACCAGTACTGAATATTTAATTACATAATAATTATATATTTTAATGTAATTTTCTATATAAGTAGAGGTAAATTAATCATATTTCAATTCTTTTCAAGTGTACACCACAATATGCATGCATAAAAAAACCCTATCTTTCATCAGGTCAGCAAAGGTAATACAGTTATGACTCCATCCTAGAAAAACCAGATTAACCAGCTTTTCTGCTAAAGTCTAAACAAGCCTAAGCACACTAGGCAGAATAAAATCCAACATTTTCTTTATTTCAAATTCCTGGAACCACAGATTGGTAGGTAGGTAGAAAAGCACTGGGCTTCATTTTGGTAAAATGCACAGCAATAAGGCTCGTGTTGAAGCTGCCAGCATCAAATGACATGTGGAATTAAATATTCAGAATTAACCTTTGCAGCCCTAGGAATATACCTTTTACTGGGCAAACATTTGTGAAACATTTCTTAATTCCCAGACCCATACTCCTAGTTAGTTTGCCATCAAACCCAGTGACAATAGCTGACTAGCTGTAACAACCATGAAGATCTTGTAGGGAGCTTAAATCCAAGTACTGCCACTCCTACACTTTAGCTATTTATACTGTTTTGCAAAAAGATATTTCTTGACTGCTAAAAGACGATACAGAGGTAAAATCATATTGTTTCAATGTAAAATTTTTAAACGTAGTGTAAATAGGTTTACTTGGATTTAGCAAAGAAAGCTAGTGGGTGTGAGTTCATCAGGGACCTTCCCCCAGCAGTGAGGGAAACTGGCAGGAGTTCTCTGACCTCCCCCTGCTGCAGCAATACTTGGTTGGGAGAGAGGAAGAAAAAGGGGGAAACAGCTCCTCACTCATCAAGAGCCAGAATTGTAAGTGTAGTTGCCTTAAGCACAGCAGAAATTGTGCCAGGCAATAGGACAAGAGGCAATGGGCAGACACTGATGCACAAGAAGTTCCACCTGAGCACAAAGAACTTTTTTGCTGTGCAGGTGACCAGGCACTGGAACAGATTGACCAGAGAGGTTGTGGAGAATTTCACTGGAGATATTGAAGAACCATCTGGATACAATACTGTGCCATGTGCTCTGGGCTGACCCACTGGAATCCCTTCCAACCTGACCCATTCTGTGATTCTGTGAGAAAGAGCATCTCAGAAGCAACTGTGCCTGCAGAAGCCAACCCCAGACTTGCAGTTGATCCTAAACTAGAACCTTGGCAGAAGCAGGGATGTGAAGCCTCTGTAACAGACCTTGGCTTGTGCCAAATACACCACTACCTGAGAACTGGAAACAACAGGCCATCAAAAATCAAGACTTATCCCTCACAAGAAGCTGGGGAAGACAGGCTCTCACTGAATGCTCTTATGCCTGCATCTTGGGGTGAAGCATCTCACTTCACATAGTCACGTAGCAACCAAAGTAGTGAAAATTGCCTGGGGACTAGTACAATCCAGTGCAACCAGAATAAATACAATGGTCAGAAGAAATTATTTCACCCCTCCTGAAGGAATTAACTGCTTGCTCCTTGCACTGGGGGCTGACTAGCAATCCAAGTCCTGCTTCCTCCGTGTGCATCCCCCAAAGACATTTAACAGTTCTAGGCAGAAAGAGTAGAAAAGAAAAATTTTTCCTGATTCTGTGCCTTGCAGCAATAGCCCCACATTTGTGGTGGGCTCCAGTACTGCTGTGCTGTGCTCTGGTGATCAGGGTAGGGTTGTTGGTGTACAGCATTGTGTGGGTTCGCTTCTCCCTGCCACCCCAAAGGAAGTCAGGGCAGAACCAGGGACAGTCTGGAGGTATGACATTCCTACGTGGTCCTCCTGCAGCAAGACAGGAAGTTTTCTGTCCTTCCCAACCTCTAACAGTCTTTCATTTTCACCTCTTCAGTGGTGAAAGTGACTGGTCTGCACATGCAGCAAATAACGTGCAAATCCTAACAGCTCTTTGCTTCTTTGAAAGCACTTTGCTTCTAAATATGCATTGACTAAGCATTTTCATAATCAGCATCTACAACATATTACATCTAGGACATACACACATTATGTATCTGCAGTTTAAAAGTTAGAAAAATTTCAGCTGAGTAGTAGAAAAAATATTTTTCTAAATATGAATGATAATGATTACTATGTTGTTCATTGAACTTAAAAAGAAGTTATACCATTCATAATAAAATTATTTTTGGTCATAACACTAGCTTTCTTTAATACAGTGGCAGCCTGCAATTTTGAGCCAGTCAACAGTATTGAGTATGATAAAATGTTTGTGTTTTTTTCTTGATTGTGCAGACAGTGGGAGGTGGGTTGAGACACTGGGAGGGGACAAGGGTGTATCCTGCCACACTGAATAAACACTGTGAGAACAGACAGGATGCCTGTGTGGAAAGCCTGTGACTCAGCACAGCTGCATGGATCTCCTCCTCACATCCTTCCTAGTACTGGGAGTTTCCAAATAATCTTCAGGCGTCCTGGGCAACTGACACAGTTTTTCCATTAAACTAATTTCTTTGTGGACATTGTGCTCTGCTTCTAGATAGACCACAATCCCACTGATAAAGTGATTACAGGAATAGTTCTAATCTCTGCATTTTTAAATAAATGATCCCTAAGTAGGACAAAAGTAGGCCCCTTTCACCTTAATGACAATGATGGCAAGAATTCCCAAAAAAGTTATCTGCAAGCCACTTGAATTATGATGAAACAGCATTTACTGGAGTTAGAGAACAGGATGACACCAAAACTATGAAAAGACCATATATGCTCAAACCAAATGACATATCTCTTCCATGTTAGAGAACTGGGAGACACATGGGTTCATACAGATTTCTCCTTCAGCCTTTCTAATTTGTCCATCCTGAAGCCACAGCTAACAGTATCTGTTTGCAAAGAAGGACTATCACAAGGCAGGATGTACACAGACCTGCCCTATCCTTCCACAGGTAACTTTTGATGCAGGGAATTCTGCAAAGTTATGAAGTGCCAGCACCTCTCTCAAACGGTGATCTTCACTGCAGTCCACTGTTGTGGGTGCTTGCCCAGCCAAACCTGCCGATCCTGTCAATGCATGACACAGTCGGTCTCCCTGGAGAGCACAGAATGGATCCAGGAATCCTCTCCATCAGCAAATTGTGGCTTTGCTGGCACACAGAAGGAAACAGAGAGAACAACGGAGGGCATCAGAGTGTAACCTGAATGACAACCATAATGACACCTATTTAAGTTCAAGCTATACCTCAGAAGAGCCTGAGAACTATGGCAAATGACCACACTATTCAAAGGAAGACCCGCTGCAGCCACAACAGTCACCATAAGCATATGCACAGAAAAGAAAAAGGGGACAAACACAAATGGTATTTCCCCAATTACTCTCTCACTCAAATACTATATTCTGCTCAGGGAAATTCACAAGTTAGCTATAGTTTGTCTCTTTAGTAATCCACAAGAGTTGCACCATCTTCCTGGGAATTTACTGAAACCTCCTGTATGCCCAGCATCGTTTGTAAAAAAATTTCACATTTCCCACCTGCTGGATGTCCTTTGTGCCATGATTTTTATATCTGAACCTGGTCCAGAGTGTTTGAGTGGTTGACCCCAGCCCCTAGTTGTGCAGAACCGGTGGTGAATAGACTGAAGTGTTCCCAGGTGTCTAGTCAGGTCGTATACAAATGTGATTCGGTATTTTCTATCACATGCCATAAATAATGCTGGACTCTTGTCAAAGCCTAAAATATAAATGTTACCATTTTGTATGTTATGCCCAGCTGTAGAAGTTAACTTTAATCCTGTTCAATGTAACTTGCAAAGAGTCATTGGTATGTCTATTGCTTAACTTCCTTGATCTTAATCTATTGGCATAAAAGTACAATAGTCAAGATATTAGTCCCTGCCAAAACAGACAATGCCAAAGCAATAATTTCTTCTACTTGCCTTTTGAACTCTAACATCATGCATCCTTTAAATATCATAAACCAGGACCGTTGCCACTTGAACTGCCTGACTCACTCATTGCCCTTGGGCTTTTTAAGCACATATCTGAAACTCTCTCTTTTACATCAATACAGGCATGACATCAACTAGACTGGAGAACTGATGCTGTTAAAATTCTGCCTCTCTTTGGATAAATATGCCATGCTTCTTATGTAGTTGTCCCAGCCTATGGGCGAATCCATAGGGATGGTATGGGATAGTACAAGTAGATGCACATCATGAAGGAAAAAAATATGGCCTTTCAAGTATTCTTCTTTTCCCCCATCCTTCTACCAGATGGCAGTTGCAATACTTCATTTTCATGATGACTAGAAAAATTACAATTGTTCCTATCTTATTTAGATCACTAAATTAAGAACATACATATATAACATAGATATACCAGCTAAATAGTCAAGTCAAATTCATTGTCAGAAGTTAATAAATGAGTAATTCTGTTTAAATTTTCACAATTGGTTAGGAGATGTGGCCAAAATGTTGTATTTCATACCTGAAACTTACAGGGCAATTCAGACTAGCAGCTATCATAAACTTCCAAAGGCTGCAGAATAAAAATGGGGAGATAATCAGATACAGTACAAACCTTAGACGCATTCCATTTTAAACATGATACTGTGATTCAATCATATTTTCCTAGAAGTTATGACTTTTAATTATTTATTATAAGTATCAATTTTCAAGGATGAGTAACAGACAGGTCCTAAAAACAGAAAGTTGATGAAGCAACTACAAAGAGAAAAACTGTTTAGAGTAGAAGCGTTTTTAGATTCAGGAATTTTGTCCTTAAGCCCTCCTTTATTTCACAATGTTAATATTTTTCATATAATTTTTACATCAGTCAGCCCTGTCATGAATGAATGTCACATATTTGTCTGTTCAACTGAACTAAGATCCTGGCACAGAGATCTTCCATGAAGTTCTCAGAATTATTTTCTGTTTTGTTCTTTGCAAGTATCATTTGGAATCTAGAAAGATTCTCTGATTAGACAGATCTCAGCATTAGGAAGCGTTTAATTGGTGTGCACAGGATTTCACTGTTGCCATTAAATGGATGCTGACTCTTGGCATTCATTTGCAACTGAGAATGGCATTACTGCTTGGGCAAACTCTTAAGTTCAAGGAACCATCAACAATTCTCAGAGTTCATCAATCCCTACAGCTGTCTCATGACTTACCTACACTGTGATAATTACATAATGTCAACAAAACTGAGGTAATCGAAACTAACACCATCTGAAACTGACACGTGCAGAATGCACTGGCCAAATCACAGCTCACATTTTATCATCTGTTCACTTCAGCAGTAAAGCACCACCTGTTTCAGTTTTAACTTGGTGTAGGTTTCATGAGATTCTTCTGAGGAAGACTGTTCTTCATTTCACACAACTCCTCCTCAGCCCATCCCTGCCTCTCCACATACAATTTTCTGCCCTGCAGATTTGCTGTGGATTTACTTAAATGATGCACCGTATATTGTAGTTCTGGCAGGCACATAAAGGGATCTTGAGACGGAAAGAAAAAAAGTATCACCAAGTCATCACTCATAAACCACTGCTTTTTCCCTTGATCTATGAATTCCTTTTCCATAGTCATCCCCAATAGATGAGCTAGAAGGAGTCAAAAATTCTGAGAACTGTGATGTGAGGATTAGTAACAGTGGGGTAGGACAACACTCAAAAATGTACTTCTAGTAAACTGAGAAACATGAAAGGGCTGGTGGAACTAGATGCATGAGATACTGGTCTTTGAAAGGGACTGTGTATGTGGCTCAATGTCACTCTCTTTGTGCTCTTTGTCTCAGACTCAAAAAGCAGTTAATCCCAGTGTTCAGCAGACTTTCTGGTTTGTGATTGGCATTTTTCCACGCCTGTGGTCTAGCTCTTCAAAATGGGTACAAATCCCATGGGGCTCCTCAGAGGTCTGCTGCAACTCTGAAACCTAGTTGGTGGTGGTCTTCCTCTGGTGCTTTTCCCTCTGGGCTCCTGGTCTTTCATTTGATTGGGAAAACTGTGGTTGTCTGCATGGTAGGGAAGCAAGAATGCAGGGGACTGAATTCTCTCCCAAAAGGTGAAAACAGAATGATCTCAGCAGGACTCCTCCTTGTCGCCTGACTCACAATTGCTCAGTAATGTTGAGCATGACCTAAAGATCTGAAGTGTTCCTAGCCAGAATCAGATTAGACACGGTCTAGAAAGTATTTCAATAGCTTTTTTTTTTTTTTTTGAACAGAGGTACACCTCTGTGAAACCACTGAGGGTGACTCATAAGGCACAACACTGTACCAAATCTTACTGTATTTAGATTCTAAACAAAAGTAAGACCACTGAGGTCAGTGCAATAAAGTCCAAGGGATTTGATTTGGCTAGAAACGTAGAGTCACTAATGGCTGTGCTGGAAGCATTACTTCTGTGCTCAAGGCATTACCTAATTCTCCTGCCAGGATGAACTAGACATACCTACATCATTCCTGTTTGTCTAAACTTTAAAAGTGCCAGTGATGGATATCCTACAGATTCTTTAGAAAATGAGTGCTCAGTAAAACTGGTGCTGATTGTGAAAACATTTTTCCTAATATCTAGCTTTGTCAATACTTCAGCCTACTCAGTGAACATGGAAAATATGCCACAGCCCTGCACATATCTTAGGTACATCATCAGGTCTCTCCACAATCTTCTTTAGATTAAACGAAGTCTTTAGAATACAAACATTCTTCAGGTTGTTCCAGTTGTTTACATCATCTCTGGACTTTGTCCGGTTTTCTTTAGGGAAAATTTGGATGGAGTAAAGAATATCCAACAAATAATGCATTGGTGGTCAATGAAGCAGCAAACAAACTACATAGAAGTATGTTACAGACAACAACCTTCTTTGATGCAAGGCAACACTGTGGGCACACAGTATGTTTGTGATTCACTACATAATGATTCAGATTACCTGAAAAGGAATTGTTATTTTATATGCTCCACCCTATATTCCTTCCAGCACAGAGGTACAAACAAGACAAGAATTGTAATAAACCCATACTGAAAATAAATTTCAATTCCCTTCAAGACAACTTTACAAACTCAGCCTAAACTAGTGGCTATGCTGATGAGTTGTGAGCAATCTGCGCATCCCTTTCTCTGCATTCTATCTGCGCAGAGAGAGTTCTTCCTCAGTTTTCAATAGCAGCAGGATAAGAAATCAGTACTAGCTAAATAATGGTATTTCAAGTGTATCTATACACGTAAGTAGAGGTGCAAGTACCAGATCATCTGTGTTTTCATGTGCACACTCCATGGAGCGCACAATAGAAAGACTGAATATGACATCATAACAAAATCCCTTTCAAAATGCATACGCACAAGAATGCTGAATTAAAATTGAACGAAAGCCCAAATTGGAGCATATCCTAACTTTCAATTGCTTGATTTTAATACCTTAATATGCTTTTTTTCATGTAGCTGCAGGGACGCTTGAAGACAGAGGTACCACAGGCTAAACAACCATCAATACAAGCACAGAAGCACTGCTCTATGTTCTGCTTAGACCAAACTGTTTCGTTAAATACACAAGTCCTCTGTCATTGCGAGGTCATGGTGAACAGCAGTCACCTCTGTACTTCTCTGTCAGCATGAAGCCTGGTTTGGGCCATCTATGTTTCTACCGCTCGGGCACTGAGAATACTTAACATTTTAACCTAGACCTTTAACCACATTTCTTTGTCATGTCTCCAGCCCCATCCCTGGATTTTGTTTTTGAGGACAGTGAAAATACGTGGAGTTAAAAGCCAAACAAACAGAAAAAAACAGGACACTGCTGGCAGAAGGGCAGAAAAATTGGGATGGTACCCAGTAACCATTAAGAGATCACCTAAAACAACCAATATTATATAAATGTTCTGCCAGCACAGTGACCCCGAAATGCCATAAATTAGTATGCCACCCATACTGGCACTCCAAGTAGTAACAACATTATAATACTGTCATGGTTTTGATTTGCCAATTAAGATATACTCATTTTCTGTTGTGAGACAGAACCAGGAGTAGAAGCAAGGCAGGCCTAAAACTTAAGAGGGTATAAAAAGAAATTTATTAAC
>VWZS01009296.1:196004-281936 GCA_013397075.1 Rhabdornis inornatus
CAAATCAGTTGTCTACAATAAAGACATCTAAAGTCAGCATTGTCATAAATTTTGACATTGCTATGTTGAGAAGTCCTAGTGGTTTGAGCAGGGGTAAGACCTTTTCTAGTTTCTATTAAATATTTTTTCAGTCATGAGGAAAAACTAATTTATAGACTACACATGGGGAATCTTTGTAACAAATATTATCCCTTCTGAAAGTGTAAACTAGGAACTCTAATTTCTCAATAAATTGAGTAAAACAAAATCAGAACATATGTATGGCTGGCACTGCACAGACAAAGCACCGGGAACTGCTTACAAGTGCCAAAGACCATTAGTTTGCTATAGAATCATAGAGTAATTGATGTTGGAAGAGATCTTTAATGATCGTCTAGTACAATGCCATTCCACGGGCAGGGACACCTTTTATAAGACCAGGTTGCTCATAGCCCCATTCAACCTTGCCTTGAACTCTTCCAGAAATGCTCCATCAACATCTCTTGGCAACCTATTCTGCTGTCCCACCACTCTCATAGTAAAGAATCTCTTATCTAAATCTACCTTCTTTTTAGCTAAATATGTTATCCCTTGTCCTATCAGTACAGGTAAAATGTTTCTCCCCACCTTTCTCAAAAGCCCCCTCTACATAAGGCAGCAATAAGGCCTCTCATATAAGACAGCTTGATAGAGTTCTCTGATACTGTAGTCACCTGACATCCCCTCTTATAAGCTCCATTTTTGGTTGGGAGTCTAATGATTTTGTATTAGTATAAGATTTTGAAGGAAGAGTATCTTCACATCAATTACCTGTTTCTGACACCTCTATGAGAAGCTAGACAAATTAAAAATCTATGTTGGCATCATTTCCTTACACTCACCTGGAGCAAACTCCAGAGCTACACTTGCAGTGCAGTGCCACTTGTAGTGACACCTGCTTCTACACAAAGCCGCAAGGCCTTCTCCAGTTGCAGCTCTGGTCTGTCATGGGACAGCCGGGACCAGATTTTACTTAGCAACAGCAATGAATACTTTTCTCGTGTGTGCTCAGTCCTTTCCACTGTTGCTGGATCCAAGCAAAAGAGAGAAGGAGCTGTCTGCTTTGATGTAAAGGGGACAAAAACATGGACTGGATGGAATAAATCAAGAGGGAACTAAGAATGAAAACTGTAACTGGGCACTGGCAGGACAGTGCTGGCTATGGCAGAATTGGATGAGAAAAAGACTGACCACTCCTTAGTAATTGAGATCTGAGAGGAAAAACTCTGGAGACTAGTAAAGGGAGGCTAGATAAAAAGCCAAATGAGAAGACTACAGCTCACTGGGCAAGGTGATTAAAAGCAGGATTAAATGCCTATGAAGTGGTTTATAATGGTAAAGTAAATAAAACAGCACTGAAAGTGAAATAGAGAGACAGGGAGGGAGGCTGCAGGGATGGGTTATGAGTTTCTCAGTGTTTAGCAGGAAGGCTGGGACGTAGACGAGAAATCCATAAACGGTGTGGATGAGAAACAGGAACTGTTTTATTTTATTTACTGCTTTAAGATGCAGTAACTTATAACAAAGACTCAAAACGAAGAGGCCCGTAATACCAACTCTGACACCCAAAACTTCCCAGTGCCATTTACCTTAATCTCTCTGTATGTCTGTACTCCCATCTATTCCCAGCTGTTATCTCATGACTATCACAAAAAGACCATTAAAAAAAAAAAAAAAAAAAAAAAGCACTCCAGAGGACCCTGCTTGGGCAGGGAGACTGGACCGGATTACTTTCTGTAGCCTTTTCCAACCTCACTTGTTCTAAGATTCCACGATTCTGTGATGTTATAACACGGAAGAATAAGAAATCTGGAACGCACAAGGCAGTATGTTACGAGGCAGCTAGAGTAACAGCTTCCCACTAAACGCTCCTGGCCCTGCCATTGCGACCCAGAACAATCCGCCGGCACTCGGGGCCGTTACCAGCGCAGCGCCCGAGGGCAGGGCGCACCGGCGGCCGCGGGGACGGGCGGCCGAGGGCGCAGCGAGAGCACGGTGAGAGCCGGGACCGCGGGAGCCGCTCTGCCCCTCCCCGCCCGAGAGGCCGCCGGGCAGCGGCCACCCGCCATTTTGCGCCGGGCGGAACGGAACAGGCACCTAGCGACTGCCACCATTTCGGGTACAGCACCGCCACCTCCGCCGTGAGGGAAGGGCCCGGGCTGGCCCCGCCCGCCGCGGGGCTGGTCCTGGGCCCGGCCGCGCCCTCCGCCCCGCCCCGCTCAGGTATCAGGTGAAACTGGTGGGGACCGGCAGTGGAGCGGTGCGGCTGGAGCGCGGTGAGGGGATGGCTGCGCATCGTGAGCCGTGCCTGCTGCCGGTGCTGCTATTCTGTGCGCTGCTGGGAGCTGTCGCCGCTGCTGAAGGTGAGCGCAGCGGCGTGAGTTGCCAGCTTGGCTGGGATCAGCGGGGCGGCCAGCGCGGCACTCCGACTGGCTCAGAGCCCCTCAGCCGCGGGCGGGGGCACGGCAGGGCAGGTGTCTGGCCTGGCTAGGGTTCGGGGAGCCTGGAGGGGACGGGCAGGGTTCCGCGGCGTCGAGCGGGTCGGAGAAGTGGTGTGGGTGGCAGTGTGGCTGCCGGGACCCGCGGGGAGGGCTCCCCGGCGGGGAGGGAAAGCGCTTGGCGGGCGAGCAGCCAGGCGCGGCGAGCAGTACCCTCAGGGCTTGTGGGACGCGTGGGGCTTGGCTTCACCGGCCTTGCGGAGAGCCGTGGAATGGTCTGGATTGGATGGGGCCATAAAGCTCCCATCTAGTTCCAAACCCCTCCCCCCGCCACGAGCAGGGACAGCTTGCCATAGATCAGGTTGCTAAGAGTCCCGTCCAGTCTGGCTTTGAACATTGCCAGGGATGGGGCATCCACAACTTCTCTGGGCAACCTGTTACAGCGCCTTCACATAAAGAGTTTCTCCCTACGATCTAGTCTAAAATTATTTAAAACCATTCCGTCTGGTCCTGTCGCTTAGTGGCCTTGTAAAAAGCCCCTCTCCAACCTTCTTGTAGTCCCCTTCCCGCCCCTCCCCTTACGATAAACGTGAAAAAGCTTTGAAGACCATGTTCTTGTTTTTTTTCCTCTGATCTAAAAAGCTAGGATTCTTTTTAAATTTTTAGTCTGTGCTATTGCTTGTTGAACGTAAGTGCAGTTTGAGGAAAAAACCCTAAGCAGTCATTCATATTAATATTTCACTGCATGAAGTTAATTTTTCACCACCTTTTATAATAAACGCCACTGCCATGTTTGTGCATGCTTTTGCACTGTGTCCTTCTATATTTCATACGGGGCTTATTTACCTAATAAAATCGTACGTGTAAAGATTGTGTAAATGTTGAAGCCGAGCATAGGGTATACGTCGTATACGTATTGAAGCCAAGCATGCGTCATAGTTTCTCAAGCGACAGATGCTAGGTAGCTGCAAGTTGTGTTGTTCAGAGTGGAGTTCCTGAAATTAAACTGCCATTTAATAGCCTAATTTTCTGACCTGGACGGAGTGAGGAATTTGGAATTCTGGGGAAGGAGGGAGAAAGGTTGCAGATCCAAAAGCCAGGATAATCTTAAATTATAATAATACTCCTGTTGGGAGTATTACTGCCATGAGTAAACTGGTTAATTTTTCAGTACTCCTTCCTGCTGTCTCTTTTGTGTCTGCAGGGTAGACATAATCCTGTGTTTGGTATGTAGTGGGTTGTATCTTCTGGACAAATGGCAAAGGTGTTGAAACAGTCTTTTGTGGGAGGAGAGAGTAAGCTTTTCCCGTGGGCAGATTAGCAAGTCAACTGCATTCTCTCTATATGAGTCAAGCAGGGTGAAACTTGTCTTGGAAAAGAGCTCGATTGTTATGGAAAACAGCAAGTGGTGAAAGAGTAAGAAAAGGATGTAGAAATGCACATACCTAGCAAAGGATTGGTTGCTCGGTGAGAGAGTGTTAACTGCAGGGAAACTGGACACTGTCTCCTTATATGTGTAGGTTGCTAGTTGGACTGAAAAAAGCTGCCCAGTATATGTAACTCGAATTTTAGAGGCTCAAATTAAAGTCAGCATAAAAACAAGACTTGGTCTTTGAAATCACTGTCTTACAAAGTACTACAAAACAAATCTTTGTTCTGACACTCTTGCAATACAAAGTCCTGTCTGTGGTTCAGGTATCTATCTGTCCATCCACTTTAGTTTAGCTCTTACTGTAGTGTCTCAGATTAACACTTTAGGACTTTTTGATGAGGCTTATATTTTTTCTACCTAACGTCTGAACTTCAATTACAAACTGTTATTTTCTATCTGAATACAAAACATTTTGTATTCAGATAGAAAATAATAGTTTGTAATTGAGGACAAATTATTTATCTTTAAATAATTTGTCTTCAATTACAAACTATTCTAGTTCTCTACAGTTATAGTTATTGTAGAGAACTAGAAGAGTAAATACTACAATTTAGATAAATTGTAGTATTCACTCTTCTAGTTCTCTACAATAACTTAAGTCTTTGGAATGGAATAAAAATAGCGTGACTGCAATTTGATGGTATCGACCACTTTCTGATGGACAGGTGCTTAACATGGCATTGTATCATGCATTTTATTACTGTATCCTAATCACTGCTATCATCTTAGTATATAGGGTCTGTTTCCAAGCTTCTCCAGGATCCTTCTCAGCTAAGCTGTAAGCCTAAGAAAATCTGCATTGCTTAGCTCATTATCACTTCGGTATCTGGTGTCTGTAAGCTATGTCCTTTAGGTTGGTTTTATGGGTTCTCCTATTCACAGCTCAGTTTAGGGAACTAGGATTGCTGCATTGTAATTAAACTTCGCAGTCTTGAAGAGTATTGCTGATGTGATCATGGGGCTTGAATGTCTGAACGGAGAGTTTTTGTAATTCTGCTTTTTTGTCATTACCCCACATATAGGCCAAAATGACTATTTGGCATTTGAATTACTTTTCTTCAGGATGGTGGTTTTATGCCTCTGTCTTCACGCAGAATTTACTGTAATTTAAGCCTCTGTCTTCATGCACTCTACTGTAAAGATTTGTCCATGTCATTGTACAGGCAAAAAGTTTTCTTGCATGTCAGTTTTCTGGTGAAGTCTGCCTGGACCTGGAGATTTTTAAGTGCTCAGGTGGATCTAAGCTAACTTAATTCAGAACTCTTTAGAGTGTCAATATATGTGTATTTCTGTGTACATCTTCAGAATATTGCAGAGTCTAGACAGGAGTCTAATGCTGTACATCAGGCTTTTGCAGTACATTGAAAGAAACAGCTATAATTTGAAAGGAACAGCTATCAAAAGTGAGCTACTTTGGGGAACCTGTACTGGGAAACACACACTTATGTAAATACGTATTTCTTGTGTAAGAATTCTTTGAAATGTAAGGTGGAAGCATTTTTTCACTTGCAACTGTATCATTTATTAACAAAGAGGCCATGCTTCAACGTTTTTTAAGGCTGTTCGCTGTTCAGTTACTCAAAAAGACTCTTTATATTCCAGTTGGAGGGCTTTGGCTAAATAAATCTACAAATATTGATTGAAACCGAGTTTAGAAATAATCCTCCCTAAAGCAGTCAGCTTCCATGTCCGTACGGTTTAGCTGTATGGACACGGATGTCAATAGGTGAATGTTTGACTTTTTGGAATGGTGTGCATTCTGTGAAATTTCTTGTGCAGTTTAGCCTGTTAGCAGAGGAGGACTGTGCTGTGTGTGCAGGGGGTCCAAACTGGGCTGTCCAAAGTCTGTCCTACAGGACTCAGCATTCAGGACCACCTGCCTCACTCGTATGGTTTGTAAGCTGCCACAGCATTCCAAGAGGCAGAGCAATGCATCTAGTGACAGCAGTTTGTGTATGAAGCAGCCTTAGCTGTCAGTTCTACCACCTGATACTTGGAGTAGAAACCACAGAGAGAGCATCTTCCCTGAAGGAGATCCGAGATGAGGACCTTATTACAACTTCATGCACAGAGTTAATGTGTTCAAGTTTCTGTGCAGATACACTGTAATCTGTGGCCTAGAGATCATTTGTGCGTGGCTTTGGATGTGGTGCTCTGACTTTCAGCTTGTCTGAAAGTAGTATGTTCTCTTTTTTTTACTGCATACCTGATTTTTGGGGCATCTAAACTGATAAAGCTTCTACTGCAATTAAATTAGCCTTCTGTGAAGTTCTCTAAGTCCCAGCACTCAGGTGATCTGGCACTGCTCTGTGAAAAGCTAATACTGCCCTGGGGTAGTTAAAGCAGTTTCTACTGTAACTGTTCAGGTGGTAGGAGCACTCGACAGCCCATTTTAACAAGGCACTTTTAACAAGGCATTTTTAATATTACTGGCGACATGGAAAAGTGTTTTGGTTTCTGGTGGAATCCTTGAATTCTCAAAGGGCTAAAGGTTGTCTTTTGGATAATAAATTTAAAAGAAAGGGAAGATAAATCATGAAGTGTTTGAACATCAGTCTTAATTTTTCTGTTGATAAGGCTGTCTGTAAGTGTTCAGAGTAAATCACTACTGCATCTAGCTTATTTTTTAAAAGGGCAAAAAGTCTATACTTCAACTTCTTATTTATTTTTTTTTTTTAGAGAATGATGGATCCAGCAAACCAAAAGGAAGAAGTTTCATTGGCCAGAAGGTTCTAAATGTAAATAATTCTGAAGAGGTGGATGAATACAAGGTGGATGAATTTGTAGCAGAAGTCCTCACAGGAAAGCTGACTACAGTTTTTCTTCCCTTTGTTTATATCTTTGTCTTTATAATTGGTTTGCCAAGCAATGCCATGGCCCTCTGGGTCTTTTTTTTCCGAACAAAGAAGAAACATCCAGCTGTGATTTATATGGTTAACTTGGCATTGGCAGACCTTCTTTTTATTGTCTGGTTCCCACTGAAGATTTCATACCATCTAAATGGCAATAACTGGCTATTTGGTGAAGGTCTCTGCAAAGTATTTGTTGGGTTTTTCTATGGAAATATGTACTGTTCCATCCTCTTTATGACATGTCTCAGTGTACAACGGTATTGGGTTGTAGTGAACCCCATAGTGAATTCAAAAAAGAAATCAGAAATTGCTTTGGGCATCTCCATTGCTATCTGGATACTGATTTTGTTGGGCACCATTCCATTGTATCTTGTTAATCAGACGGCATATATTTCAAATCTTAACATCACAACCTGCCATGATGTATTGCCTGAACATGTTTTGGCTCATGATATGTTTAGTTATTTCCTCTCACTTGCAACTGGACTCTTCTTAATCCCAGCTATCATCACTGCTGTTGCATACGTTCTAATGATTAAGACCCTGAGTGCTTCCATCATTGATGTAAGCACTGGGAAGAAACGAAGAAGAGCAATCAGACTCATTATTGTTGTCCTGTCCATGTATCTCATCTGTTTTACACCTAGCAATGTGCTGATTATTGTGCACTATTCACTCCTCAAAGCCTACAGCCAGAGCCATCTGTATGCATGGTACATAACTGCGCTGTGTCTTTCCACTTTGAATAGTTGTATTGATCCATTCATCTATTACTATATTTCAAAAGACTTTAGAGACAACCTTAAATATGCTCTTCTTTGCCGAAGTGTGAGAACTACACAGAGGATGCAAGTGTCTCTCTCATCAAGCAGGTACTCCAAGAAATCAAATTCTTATTCTTCAAACTCAAGTAGGACCAATAAATCAACCTACTGAGTTTAGTCTGAGAAAAGTGAACTTTGGTTATTACTGATGAAAGGATGTGAGTAACGATAGACTTACTTTGTGCAAGAGAGTCTGAAGAAACACCTCTGCATTTTAATTACATTGAAGCCTGGAATTTGGAACTGACAGTTGCTTATTCTGTGTAAAAACCATAAGCAGATAAATCTTCCTGAGAAACTGGGGGGAAAAAAAAGACATTTCAGATGCTGCGCAAAAATGCTGCTGACCTAGAAGTGAGTTGTGGCTGAAGACATGCTTGTTGAATATAAAAGTTGCTAAAAAGCAAAATGTCTCTGGAATATTATGCAGTATTGTTAGTATTTTTAATTACCAGAAAAATCTGTTTTGTTTAGCTGTAACTGTAATGTGTTAGGCATCTGAACAGTGTATGTTGCTCTGTGTACCTGCTTATACTGAACATTATTTGAAGTCCTAGAGAGGAGTAGAGGAGACACCATTTCACCATCTTGGATTGGACTGCTTATCTTTGGTATAATATAATTTATATATTGTTTTCCAAGTTACTGTGCTGTAAATAGTAACATAGCAAAAGCTTATAATGTTATCCTATTTGAGTTGACAAGCTGATCTTGCTATCAGCTAGCACTGGGATAAAATGTTAGTTGAGATTATCCACTGTTACTTAACGTTTGCCAGTACATGACTTTACATGGGGATATAAAACAAAGTTTTGATGGATAGCAATTCGATTTTATAAAATGTGCCTTGTATTTTTAAAGACATCTAAATAAGATTTTTTTTATAATACATTTGAGTTGAGTGCTTTCTTTTGTATGTAGTTCAACTTGCCTGGCTTTGCATAACAAAGATGATATTCCTAACAGTTAATTATAAGCATGACAACTGTAGCTGTAATGTCTAAACGGGTAGAGTAAAATTTACCTTATGACACATTTATTTAGAGAGCAATGAAAGTAGGATGTTTTGTGATAGTATTTCAGGGAACCAAGCTAAAGTAGCAATGTATATTAACATATGTCTCATTAAGGAGCAGAGAGTTTACAGCTCTAAATGACACAGAACACAGATGCTTCTCGGACATAAACAGCTTTCTCTTCCTGGTTCCTGACAAATGCAGGGAAATAACTGCATATTTATTACTGAACTGAAGGTGTTAGCACCCTTACTGGAAAATAACTGTACATAAGCGGCCACAGGTCACTGGAAGAATTGGAATGAAAAGATTTAGGCTGTCTGAACTCTGTATTCTGTTCCCTTTATTTACTGAGCAGCTCAGTATGCTTCCTGCTGTATATGCGGTAGTGAGTAATTTGAAGAAAGGGCATCCAGTTCATGTACTTACAGACGTACCTGTGCTCTGTCAGGAGTACAAAGGTTATAGGTTGTATGTTGTAAAGATGATAAATTATCAGTGTGTGTCTGTATAATGTCACGAAGAGACTGCTCATGATTCACAGATGGCTGTTAAATGTCTAAATTATGACATGCTATATATAGCCTGTCTTTTGGGGGACAAGATTTATTTCTTGTCATTATTTAATCAGAAGTACATTAAGCCCTGTTTGTATATCTATACTCTCTTAATTCTTTCCTGTCATTCCTGTCAAATAATCAGACAACTCTGTTGCAGCTCATATGAAGGAAAGTGCTGGTCTTCCTGACCATTTCTCCCTTCTAGCCTTCATCTGCAGATTGGCAAAACAGGCTGCAACAAAGGGTCTTTCTTACCTGTGGCAACAGTGGAGGTCTGCCAATGACGTGAGTAAGAATTAAATTGTACTGTAGTATGTTGAAAGCTTCTTGAGAAAGAAGTTTTAATAAATAGAATTATTTCTTTTTAAAATGAGGCGCTATGATGTGTGACAGATTTTGGGGAATACTGTTCAAAGAGCTCACAGTCTTTTAAGTGACATTTTCTCCCTGTGTAGCTATATTGCAAATCCTTATCCCAAATCTAGCATTAATTAGTTTGCTTCAATTAACAAAGCAGTTAGAGTAGGTTGGTTGTTCATTCAGTTTGATTCAGTTCCTTGAATTGGCAATTATGTGCCTGTGCAGCCATGTAGTGGTGGGGTAAGAACATATAGCCTAGGAGGGTGGAGGTGGTTGCTTAAATCTTTTTTTTGGGGGGAGTGCAGAAGGGGAAGCTGTACCCTTGGGCAGGGTTGGTTGGTATAAAGGTGATGGTCTTCAACTTACAATAAATATATTCCTAAACAGCTTTGCAATTCAAACAGTAAGAGAACCAAAAAACTCTCCCTACCTATTCCTGATTAAGGGTTTAGATGCTAAAAAAATAATCAGTGCAACATTCATGAAAGCATCGGGGAGTTGAAAATTGGTGTATTTTATGTGCACTGTGTCAGGCTTTCACAAGCAGCTAAGCTTATGCTGCACCTGAGAAGGAGATTAGCCTTTCCCTTAACCCACGATGTGATAATGCTGTCTCCTCATACTGTTTAAGCAAGTGTGACCTTAGGGTGGATTGAATAATTTCTGGGTTAAACCAGGACGATGGTGAAAAGTTTACTTTTGGCTTGGAACAGTATTTGGTTGTTTTGCTGGATGAGCTCTTTGTTCAGAAAAAGAGAGAGGCTCAGACTGTCTCACCACCAACACACTTCCACTGTCCAACTGCAAAGCAAGTCAAAGCACAGTAGCTGCAAAGCCTCTGCCTAACCTCCTGAGCAGCAGGGAGCAAGCCTCCACCCATGACTGTAGGAATGGCTTTGCTCACTCTGACTCAGAGTAGACCCAGCTCTGCCAGAGTAATCTTCTCACCTGTGCCTCTGGAGGTCAACAAGGCAGCAAGGCTTCAAGGGACATGTCAAGAAAACAGCAGGACTGCTGCACAAGGCACCTGGCCAACATACCAGATGCACAGAAGATGTGGCCAGCACCACTTCTGTGCTGCACTTTGGAGCATAGTTTAAATGTGCTCTGAAGTTCAGGAAAAAAAGGAGACGAAGGCTGGGGGAGTTAAGCTCCTTGCCAGCTGTGGGGAAACCTGCTGCCGAGAAGGACTATCTGTGAGTAAGAACATGTGTAACAGCAGCAGAAAGAAGTTAAAGGCAGATACCCAGGTAGGAGTAAAACCAGCACAGCCAAGAATCACATCCTCTGTCATATTGTCTCAACATCATGCTACTTTCAGCATGAGAATTTCCTTAAGTCTAATTTGGCTGGCCTAATTTGAGTGTCATGTTGTCAAACTCACTTTATTTGCTTTAAATCGGGACCCACAGTCTTCATTGGGTGGCCTCTCATTCGTAAAGAAGATAGTGTGAATAACTCCTTAACTGTCTTGTCCATCCACTTGAAATTTTGTAAGCCAGTATCATGTTCCCTTTTAGGTACTTTGCACATTGAGGTGTCATAGCCAGTTCCTTCCCAGTCAGCCACTCTCAACAGTAGTCTTGTTTCCTTTCTCTGAAACCTCATTTCCATACACAGTCTCCAAATGACACATAGTATTTGAGCTGTGGATTGTACAGTTATGACTTCTGTTTTGCACTGTGTAGCTTCCCCAATAGCCCCTAATATTCAATGTTTGTTTAATTTTCTTTGTCTTGCTCCTTAGCAATGAGCTGATGTTTTCATGCAGTTGCCCTGTAATTACATCTCTCTCCTGGCTGGTTAGTCATTTCACAAGCCATAGTTCTATGTGCCAAGTTAGAATGTTAGAAGCAAACTTTTGTTCCTCAGTGCTCTACCCTCTTCAGACCGTTTATAAGCATGCAGAACAGTACAGGTATGGCACCACACTGGTGAGTTACTGGCATAGTGAAGACTGACTGTTTTTCTGCTACATTTCTTTCCTTGCAATCAGTTATTCTAAAACAACCTTCCCTCTTGTTCCATGGCTGCCTACTTTATTTTAAAGTCTTTGATCAGAAATTTTGCCAAAAATCTTTTGGAAATCCATGTAGACTGGATATGCTGGATTGCCGTTATCTCTGCTTGTGTTTGGCCTCTTCCAAAAACTCCATGAAGCTTTTTGGTACAAAATTGTCTTTACAAGAACAGTGGTGACTTTAACAGAAAGGTCAAGACGTTGCACAGTGATGTCCCTTCATACATTCTTCACTGATTGCTCAGTACATATATTGAGCTTATGGAACTATGTTTTCCTTGACATGTCAGAATCTTTTATTGATAACAGCATTGGCTCCCAGTATTCAGGTATAATTTTGGCAAGAGATAACACACTTCAGTTATTAATTAATCTATTTTGTCTAAGTTTTTTCATAACTCCTCAGTGAATACCACCTGGGGCCACCAAGTGTAGCATTCATTTCATCTGACTGTGCTGTGATGACTGAAGATACTTAACACATTATGTTGTAACTGCCCTGGGAAACAAGCAGCATAATGCCTACCTACGATAACAGCCATTTGGGACCCAAGTTTCATTACAGATGTATTTGATCTGTCATAGGCTCTTTGAACATGGTTAATAAACAGCATCACTCTTAAATACGGCATAAGCACAGTAGTCATCATCATTTTCATTCAACAACAGCCAGGAGAGTATGTATTACCTACATGGTTTGTCTCAGGAGTGATAACCTTCTTTAGGTTTGCAGGTAAACATTCTCCAGGCTCTGTTTGCTAGCAGAACCAGTACAACAGGCTGGCTACATAGTCAGCTCTCTGTCATCCAGGCCAGTGGAGGTGGAGATACTTCAGATAATGGAAAAAGGGTCTAGAGATTGTGAAGGATGCATGGAATGCTGTGCAGACATACTGGGACAACTTCCATCAATCCGTGAGGACTCACTGACCCAGTGCTAGCTTTTGTGACTTGGACTTCTCAGTCACTGAAGTGTGTCCACAGCCATCTTCCCTGGTGGTCTGGCCAGCTCTTTGGAGGCCAGGAAAAGGGAGAAAGGCCTATTTGTGTGAACATGGAGATATGCAGGTTCATAACTGCACTGGAGTTCATAAAGGACCAGGGATTGCTCCTGTGGTGCAAACAGTCAGCTCAGTGGTACCAAGGGTCTGCCTGGTATCATCTGTGACTAAATCCTGTCAGAGTCAATCTCCAGTGTCTATGCCTCAGTATGGATGCAGCATTCCAAATGCAGAGATAACTAGTGTGTCCATTCCTGTATCTCTGGGTACCCTGCTTCCCTGCCACATAGCTGTTGAGTACCGTGTGCAGCTTGTGTCAGCATGGTGCTTACCTGGGTATTGCTTTTTGCCAGAGCATAGGAGTGTCCACAGGAGAGAACGAGTGCAATCTCTGATCACGCGACCCAGAGCTAGAGCCCTAATGTAGCTGTAACCTAGAGACTGCACCTTTGTGGTAGAGCTTGCTACACCTCGTTTCCATGGGATTATTATGCATGTTGTAAAGCAAGAGTCCTGCTGCAAAAGTTAGGTCTGTATTTGGAGGTCTGCATGTCAACAACATGGTCTGCAGGTAGCATACATGGATTAAGCTTCAATTCTATGTTTCAAAAGTATTAGTAATATGCAGTAAAGAGCATTGATGAGCACATGCATAATAATGCAAGGCAACAAAATGTGGAAGGAGATGAAAAGCCTGAATTTGACCAGTTTACATACGGAACTTGAGAGAAATGCCTAGATAAAAACTCCCAGCTCTATCTGTAGGTCACCTCCAGGTATTACAGCTCCCATGACCAGTCAGTTCATACAGATTCCTACAGGGAAACAATAGGCAGAAAGGATGTCTGTATTTTACGAAAGTTCTAAATATCAATGTATAGTAATTCTTAAGGCTGGCAGGGTTTTAATTGCTAAGCATGCATTAAGTAGGGAGTGCTCTATATGAGAACAAACATGAGTAGCATTAGTGGATATCTCTGTTGCAGTTATCAGCTACATTTGGTTCAGCAACTGCTCTCCAGCTTTGTGCCTCTCCTTCAAGAAGCAAACTGCTGAGAACAGGGTTCAGTATGTTTGAGTCTGAAGTGCTGTTTATCTGACAATACCCCTTCCCCTCCCTTCCCCAGTTTATAGCATTTACCTGGCTTTTAATATCCATGTGATCTCTTGGAAAGGAGAATACTCTTCCACAGTTCTTGATATATGTATAGTTCCTTTTGCTTAGTAAGGGCTTAATTCGGTGAAGTCTTGAACATTTGGGCTATGCTGCTTATAACTATATGGCAGTGTAGCAGTACGGGACACCATCAGTATTCGTGCTTTCTCCACAGAGTCTGAGTTCAGGACAGTATGTGTTGTGGTTAAGCAGCTGTGACCATGCTTCCCCAGCTGAATGACTGCAGTGTGGACTGCTTTCACATAATCCTGCGGACTGCAGCAAGTGGGGAGATAGAGCTTGTTTGTGTCGAGCCCGTGTCTGGATATGTCCCTTTCACTTGGGAAAAAGGAGTAACTTAAGTAGGTAAAACAAAGGGATATCTGCTTATTTGGAGAGGATATCCCACTGAATAAAAGCAAATGAATGAAATAATTAATTTGAAGGACACAAATTAAAAGATAAAGTGTGATGGGTAGAAGGAGTTTCTTTAATGTTCTGAAGAGTGTCCTGTGTCATACATTTACAAAAGCCAGGGGAATATAAAGAAAACACAAGAAGCAGACGGTGAGTCAAAATGACTGCACTGACTTGGGAGGGAGTGCCACACTGTGGTGTTCCCTGGATTTAGCTGGTGGTGACTCAGGACTGGCGCATACCTTCAGGTTGACAAAACATGACCCTGGACATTTCAGCTTCAAATCCCAGTCTGGCAAACCTGTCTGGCTTTCTGTGAATGAATGAGCTGAACAACATTGTTCAAAGCGTAAAAGTATCTAGGACAATCCCTTAGCACTAATTCAGGACATGGAGGCAAGTGGTGCTGCATCTCATTCAAATGAAGTTGCCTGCTTTTGTTTGAAGTCACTAATGTGTCTCCATTAATTTCAGGACCACAGCTGGAAATGCTGGGGATGGCTGTATTGTGGTGATATTATTTGTGATCTGGGGTGAAGTGTGGTATTGCTATGAAGAGTGATTTGATGGTGAAATTAAATGATGAAAGGAAGTTACAGAACTGCTCTGTCATAATTTATGAAGACTGTGTTGCATGTATTAGGCTGGTTACCTGGAAGCTCCCTGTTTCACTATGGTTAAATAGGCAGATTCATGAATACTACAACAATAGCCAGTAAGATGATCCTCAGTAAATGTCTGAGTGGCTGCCAGGCCGTGGGTGAGCAGACAAGACTGAGGAGCTTTGCACTTCCAGCAAGCATGGCATTTTGGTTAGCAGGGTCAGCAATGGAGATGACAAAGGAAATCTCTAAAGGTGCACTGCTTGTCAGCGGTCTGTTTGGTCTGATGTCTCTGAAGAATGCAGGTGCCGTTGTTCAGATTTGCTATTGAAGGGTGTAGAGCTGGCTTCAGCACCAGCAAAAGTCAGTGAACTCTGTGTAATCAAATTCTGCAGCGGGAGCCAAGAAGGTGCTGAGGAAGAGATGGCAAGAGAGAGGGGAGAGAGAGAGTCCACCCCCAGCTACCTTCATTTCGGTAACTGTGCTATAGCAGGGCATGGGCGAGTGGATAGAGAAGGTTCTGTCTCTAAGACATGGGGTAGCACAGTGTGAGATACCTCTGCCAGACATGGGGACATAGCAGTGCCTGAGTGCTGCTAAGGTGATGGCTTCCACTGCTTACACCTCAAATCAAGATAGCAGGCCTTTAGAAAAGAGAGATGTCATCAGCACTCTTGTTTCAAGAGCCTTTTATCTTCCGTGTGTGGTTTAAGTTTGGACAGTGTTTGGCATGAACACCAACCCAGAGTCACTTGCTGGTTGGACCACCCAAAGATACTGAACCAGACCTGTCAGATGTGATTGGGAAGAACAAGGGCTCTGCAGGGCACTGTGGCTTGAGGACCATTTGTGTTCTTGTTCAGGTAGTGGTGTCACTCTAGTGTGCATATGGCACACGTCCTATGCCAGCTGATGCACAGTTTTCCTTATGAACTCATGGTACCTTTTTCCTGAGCAATTAATTCCTTCTTCAAAGTGAGAGCTCCTCATGGTTTGTAATCAGAAGTGGACTCAAGACACACATCTCTGCTTCGGTATGTAAGCATCCTAAATGAGTAGGCAGATAACCTGCAGAAGGTAGTTCATCATACCCAGCAGCTTCTTTCCTCCCTCCCAGAGCACCTGCTTCCCCATAAGGAGCTGAAGCCATTGCACTAAAGTCAGACATGCAAGGTCTTTGACTCTTGGTGTTTCCGTGGAGTAGGCAGCCCACCTTGAAATCACACCCACAACACCCACCGTTGAATATCAGCCTCCTAGCTTCAGGAGGCTAGCAGTGTTGGGAAATGTTGCCATCTGAGCAGACAAAAGCGACACTGCATGGTGCAGGACCACAGCTTCTCAGCAAAGGGGGAGAGGTACGTGTGACATGCCAACCAAGCTGTCAGTCCAAGCCCAAGGAGGTCGGTGATATTCAGGAACTAGCTGAGGACTGTCCATCATCTGGGGAAGAAATGTTACAGGATCGTGTTTTGTTTAACTTTCCGGGTATCTGCAGAGCTGATACTGTGACTAAAGGCTCCCTCTTCTGATCTAACTGCTATTGCACTCTGTAACAAATGCACAAGCATGAAGGACAATCCTGTTTCCTTGTGCTGTGCTTTATTTTGTAATTCCCCATTCCAAAACACACATATGTATCTGATGTAAGAGAAGAAGGACTTAGCAGGTGATATTAAATATCCCTATTAGGTTTGGGATCAGGGAAGCAGATTGCTGGGGATATATAGGGCTCCTGGAGTGTAACTTTCAAAGCAGGATATTCTCATGATATCTTTCAATCTCCTTTGTTTTTTCTTGGATTTAAACCACTGCTAAAACCAAATCTTCTAAGCATAAGCTTATCTGAGCAAGAAGAGGTGTTGCGTGTAAGTCTTGTAATCGCCAGATTTCTGGAATAGTATGACATGCAGACGTTTATTGTCAGTGATAGTTGATTTCTGTCTTTATTTCCAGAGCATCTGAGCCCATGTGAAGCTTTCCATTGTGGAAATATTGCTTCACTTGCAACTTCCACCTGTAACTTAATGCATATTTACCATGGCCATTGTAGTTACAAATAACTTTGTACTGCTGAGGGTGGTGGCTGAAGCTACTTCACAAGACTGGACTCAAGAAGAAAATGTACTCCTTAAGCAAGGAATCAATCTTTGAGCAAAAGCAGAACCTTATATGTACTAGTTTTTGCCAGACTTTCATCTTCTTCAGTGAGGAACTGTAATACTCTTCCAAGATGCTGCAAGTCCTCGTCTCTTTGATATCATAGGCAGAATGTGGGCTGGGATGCATTTCTTGAGTTGCAGCTCATCGTATCAGGAACAATTGAGAGTGCTGCACCTGTCCCATTCGTGGGATTGCGTCATTAGAGGAAATGAGAGCATCTGCCTTTGATTTTACTGCAGACTTCTCTTGGCAGTGACCTGAAGAATGAAGAATGGGGAATACTTGTGTTCAGTCACCTGACAAAAAAAATACATACTTCATATAATTTAGGAACTTTTCACAGATCAGCAACATCTATAATTTTAGTTGTGGGAAAATTCCATGAGTGGCATAATTTTACACGGATAATCCCTAGAATAAAAGACATCTGTTCCTGTTACTGTCAATGACCACTGGAAGATAAAACATGTGTAATTAATAAAGGTAATAAATAATTAGAGGCCTGTACAGTTAAGGCATCAGTCACTGCTGATATAATACTAGTTTCTGACGTACTTCTGCCAGAGTATGACTCCAAGGAGACTTAACAACCTCAGGCATTTGAAATTGCTTCTTTCTATCTGAAAATAAGTATACTTTCACTTTTGTACCAAAATTAACATATTTAAATATCCAACTCAACACAATAGAAAAAAGATAGTAGCATAAACTTGTTCCTGCAAACCCACCAGCCAGTTACCCCAAGAAATCAGAATATTCTAGAAAAAGAGAACAAGTAGGGACCACACCTAAAACCTCATTTAACACCAATCTCTGCATAAGTGTCAGTGTATGGTCCTGCTTTCACTGGAAATAGCAAAGTGACACTGAACTTTAAAACAACCTTCAAATGACGGCAAAAGAGTTAGTTTGGGAAAGACTTTCCATACAGGTAAAATCTAATGTCACTTTAAAATCACTGCAAAAAAGGCAAAAAAAAATACTTGCAGGGGAGATAAGACCATAAATTTTAAAATGTTGTACATTATATTAGTCACTGACATTCTCCTTTTCATAGCTCAGGAACTCTGATATTTTCAAATATCTGAAAAGCAAATAACAGAAATTCATATGAATCTGATTATGAAGGAATTTCTGTTCAGAGTGATATATGCTTCTTAGAAGGTAAAATATTCATGTTGTTAAACTCTCAGGACTAACAGATGTGGAGAATCTACTGCAATCACAGAATTTGAATGCAACCTGTACAGTGTCCTGTGGTTAAGAAGGAGTTTAAACAATGTTATGTCACTGTTTGAAGTAAAGAGAAGACACATTGATAAAAGGTGCGATACCACTCAGCATGGCAGGGAGAAGATGAGGAGACTGTGAATGTAACTCAAGGTTTTTCAAGGCTTTGTTATAGAAGTACTTGGGAAATGGAGCAAGAACAATAAAACTTAACATACTTTCAGAACTCAACAGAGCAGTGGATTTGTGGATGACTGCTCTATTTCTTGCAGCAGACATGATGACTTATTTTAGTGGGACATAGACAGTGCACTTTCAGTATAATTGCTTTGTAGGCTTTCTATCCTTCAAAACTTTTACTCACCCATTTTAACTCACTTTGGTGATTTTATTTCAGTTTTTTTCCAAATTTTGATGATATATTTTAGTCATAATGTATATTGGTTGAATAATAGTTCTGCAGCCACCTGTGTTTGCTTCGTCTCTTCCAACATCTCTGTCTTTGTTTTTATGCACTGAAGGTGTTTGCTGGAACACTAATTTTTTTCCAATCATGCTAATTTTGTCTATCTAATGTAGCAGACTTGAAAGTGAGCTAACTGATCACCAATAGAAAACAGGCTTCCTGTAGCAGGATGATAGGAAATGATGCACCACGTTCTAAGGGAAACTCATGCTGCAGACTGAGATGCGATGAAGGCTGCTAGAGCCAGGGGAATCCCTTTGCAAATGCAGGGGCTGAAAGGCTTCAAGTGTTATTCATTGGAGATGCAGAAGCAAGGATAAAAGAAGCAAGGATGGAAGAAGCAAGGAGAAGTGAAACAGAGGAATCAGAACAGCAGTACCCAGCAAATGCTGGCAAAGGCTTGTGAATGTGTATGTGCTGTTTTCAGAGACACACAAGTGCAAGTACGTTCTCTGTCATCATGCTGGGCTCATACCTAGCCATTCAGCACCAGAGATGCTAGGTGACACAGGGCTGTGGTATGGATTGGCAGTGTGTCGCCAGGGTGTGAGCCAGGAGACCAACAGGAAGCCCAGGGACCATCACATTGTTTGACATGAAGGAACTCCCTGACTGGCTAGGTATAGCTTGCATGAGGTACAGCTTGCATGTGGTACCTGCCAGGGCTTTGGGAGCCAGGAGCTCCTGCAACTGCCCTGCAAAGGGAGGGATGGAGGCACAACAGAAGGGGTGGTGCATCTTGCTGATGTATTTGAGTGTATCTAAAGCATAGTGTATTATCAGTTTCTCCAAATGGTGAGAAAACATGCAGCCCCACATTCTAAGGTGTGAAGAAGAAATTATGCCTGTTGACTTTCTCAGTTACTTCCACCATCTCAGATGCTCTTGATTTTCACATGCATGCAAAATATCTCTGGGCAATTTATGGTTGTTGCATCGTGTTATTTTGCTTCTGTTTTCCATTTGTTAAATGGTTTGTTCTTATGTTAAAACCCCCTATTGATGGTAGTAGTGGTTGCCCTAATCCCCACCCTTATCCTATCAGTCAGCCCCAATCCTCTCCCATTCCTCTAGAATGTTCCCCATCCATCACCCTTATCCACTCCCCTACAATTGTCAATCCCCGCTGGCCCCTCCCAAACTTCCAGTGTGTTCTGTGTCAGTTATCCCCTCCTCGGTTACTCATTTGATGTTGCTGTGTATTCCCCGCCTATGTTTCCCCATTGGTTAATTATGTATTCAGTCCCGCCTTGTGTTACGCCCCCAAGCTGTTGTGATTGGTTGCTGTAATGTACCCTCCCCTGGGGGAGGGCCCGTATTTAAGTTGCTGCAAGTCCTTTCTCTGTGCCTTTTGTGGTATCCTCCCTTCCCCTTCGGTCATCTCCTGTTCCCCCCATCCCTCCAATAAACCTATCCTGGACCCACAAAAGGACTCCCCCTGATCCTTTATTCTTCCCCGGACGCGCTGTCAGCCAAGAGGGCTCTCAGCCCCAGCCGCACTCCTGGTTCTCTGCCATCCGGGAGGCGGCCCACTCTCGGCGCCGGTCTAGCCTGGAGAGCCAGCTGGGCGAACCGAGCTCGGGTGGAAAAGGCGAGCCGCGTCATATGGTGTTCACTAAACCAGGAACAAACAACTAATTTCCTTGTCTTTTAAAGACAAATCAGTTGTGCGTTAACTCTGCCTCTGCCTCTTAATTCACATCAGCTTCTAACACTCAAGCTGGGTCCTGCTGAGACATGCATTGCTGCTTTAGAGTTGGTCCACCACCATCAGAAATTCACTTTTCTGGAGCAGATCGCTCAGAGCAACTGCAGCTGCAATAGCTGTAAGAACATCCAGGGAGTACTGTATGCAAAATGAATGTTTACTTCCTACCTTCACTGTGCCACTGTTGAATATACATAATTCTTTGGCATTCCCAGTTACATTTTTCTGCAGGCTGAGATGTATTGTGTATTTAGCTTGTTCTAACACAGAATCTGTTTCTTTGCTGCTCTTAAAATTCTGCTGTACTGAGTGTAAGATGAAGGAAGGAAGACTGCCATGATGTTGAATAAATGGGCTTCCTTTGAACTTAGGGACATAAAAACACTTTTGGTTTTTTGTGTTCCATTTCTTTCCCAGCCTTGTTTGTTTTCAGGTTCTTACTGAACCAATATTTTCACTTGCAGTAACCCCAAGATCTCTCATGAATTCTTATAGTCAACTCAGAGCTTATAATGTCCCCATGACACTTTGTGTTTAATCTATGTTGAATTTATCTGACACTATATCACTTAATTTCATGAGGTCATCTTGCATCCTTCACAGCTGAACTTTAACTTCTGTCTCTGTATAAATTGTATTAACAACAAAAAAAGTATCCATTCTTTTTCGTTCCCTTTTCCTTCTTTACCTTTCCTTCCCAATCACCAATGACCATATTGATGAACACTGCCTCCAGAACCTGTGTCTGTGAGACTCCATTTCTTGTTCTGTTCCCTTGTAAAGCCCAATAATTTATTCTTTATTGCCTATATTTCAGTTAGACATTTCCTGTGTGATTCTTTTCCTTATATCCCATGGCAGCCTAATTTCCTTAAGAGTGAGGGAATTCTTGCTGGGAACAAGGTGGCCAGTAATCAGGGAGGTCAGTCATCATGAGCTCCTTCAGGGAGTGCCAGCAGATTTGCATTATGACTCTTCTTTACTTTTCCCTAGTGTACTGTGTTTAGTCATATTCTCACCCTTCTGGTTTTCAGGTGCGTCTTCTTATCCAACATGACAGCAGACCTAATGTTCATCAGCTCTCTGGATAATACTTGGCATTGTACTAGCCAGTTTTCCTTGCTGTGGTCTGGAGCCAGAGTCTCCCATTGTTCATCCACTTCAAGTTCTTCTAGAGCTCCAGGCTGGATTCCATCCCATCCTGGCTTGCTACTTGTTTTGAGGATCTGTCCTGTAACATCTTCTACCTTCACTTCAGACTGAGACAGATCCTATAACATAACCCTTTTTCTGTCCGCTGGGAAACTCTCCAAGCTCCCCCACAGTGAAAACACATGCAAAATACTTAGGCTTTCAGCCGTGGCCTTACCTGTTTTTCAAGCCTTCCTTCTATACCCTCACCTTCTACTGGCTCTCAATGCCCTCTTGAGGTTTCTTGGTCCTGTTGCACTTGGACAAGAATTTGCAGCTGTTTGCAGAATGCTCCTGGTAACATTTCTGGAAGAACATTACATTACTCTAGATTTTTCCTACATTTATCCTCCAAACAGGAGCATTGACTTTAAGTGCTTCTGAACTTTCTTTTTCCCTCTGCAAGTAAGTTTGGGATGAGTTGTTAAGGGCTATTAGTGGAATATAAAGCCTGACTTCAGCAAATCATGTGCCTAAATCCCAATATTTTAACGCTGACATGTATTAAGTACTTAAATTCTCTGCAGAGCTTATACCTTTAGCTAACAATGCTGTGTGCAATGGTTATTTCTTTCCTCTGTAATTTTTAATGATGATGCTTCTTGATTGGTTTGCTGTTGACAATGCTGACCGTTGTACAGAGCTTATGGTAGTAAAGCAGTAGTGAAACACCTATATGTACCTTGGAGCAGACAGAAGGGACCTTGGTTCCTGCAGCTTTGGCAGTTGTTGCTAGCTTGAGATCTGGAAGAAGCAGTTCTTCAGCAGGACACTAAGGGGCAGCCCCAGACCAAAAGAATATTCCTGCTTTCTTATATACACGCAAATTAAGAGAACAGTGTATTTGCCTCATTTTTCTGTATTGATTTAAGATCAGCAGTGCCCAGAAATACTGAATCAACTTCATCTGGAATGCTTTTTTTTTGCTGTTGCATTTTTACATTTAGTTTGGTACTGGTGATGAAGAAGGTGTGAATTTATTTGCCATCTGCAAATGGGCCCACTTGAGCTCACAGGGAGGGTAGAGAAGATGGAAAATTGGGGTGAGCTCTGCATCTGGAGCTGTGGTGGCCACCCCACACACCATGACATGGCCAAGCACATGTACCAATGTGTAGTTGCATGGGCCAGGAGCTCTCACTACTCAGAGATGCTCCTTGGCAATAGAGAGCTAGTCACACAAGCCCCTGGAGTCCAATTCCCAAAGTAGCTGCTGTATGAGTATTTGGAAGCCGGGAAGGAGGAGCTGAGGCAGGAATAACTCAACAACCTGCCTAGGACCATGGAAAACCTGTGTAAGATTTTGTTATCACTACATCTTGGCAGGTGCCTTGCTCACCATGCTGGGATGTAGGACCACCCTTTGCAAGGAGAGATCCAATAATTATGAAACATAACCTGAACCTAGCTGCGAAAACCTTGTGGAAGGAACTGGACATTGGAGTGAATTAGGATGAAGACTGCTGCATGTTGATGTGAGTTTGAATTAGGAAAAAACATGAGTGAGTCACAGCCACCGTATCTCCAAGGGATGGGTTTGCCCTACTGCTCAGCAGATCTAATGCGAGGGGAGTAAGTATCCGGGCTTTGTTCAGATGGTGATGTATTGCCAAGTACTAGCTGTAATATGAGCTGCCACAGCCAGCTGGCATTGGGTGTGTGGTCTCTGGTTACCAGGCTGCTCTGTAATGGGACCCTCTGTCACTACCTGGGGCACAACTGGCTCGGACTCTCTGTCTACACCAAGGTATTTTACACTAGTTTGGCATCCTTTCTTGGCATAGATAGACAGCATTAAATTCATACATTTCTTGGCTGATACACAGCTGGATAGATCCATCTGCTTCAGAGGCCTAAGAGAAAGAAAGAACTGTAGCCAGAAATACTTCTGAACTCCAGTTTAGGGTTAATGAAAGTTTTCTACACTGTTTTACAGTTAACAATACATTCATATACAATAAATGTTGCCTTCACAGGCTAATAATGGATGGTTGCTCACAGAGGCAGGAAATGGTGAACAATTTTCTATGAGGAGGAGAAGAAAGCAGTAAGTGGTGACTGAAGTCAGTACCTCAAATACAGACAGTGCTCCAATTTCTGTCCTAAGTTAGTATCACCAGAGAAATGACCATTATGGGAACAAGCAGCATTCAATGATATGGACAGTTCAGTGAAAAAGGCACTTAAGTAATTGGAAAACAGGCGTCTAATTGTTCAAAACAGGACTCAACAGAGAATATAAGGACACGCTTCAGTTGGGCAGTTCTTGAAGTGTAACTCATTAAAAATATGCCTAGAGATTTAATCACCAAATCTAGGTGCTAAAAGCTACTAGCAAGACATTTAACTGTTCTTTGCTATTCTGCTGCCTATGGGATCACAGCAGTTAAAACAGCTTTGCAGATGTGTGCCGAAACCTGCAGGGGAGGGAGACACTTCTTACGTAAATGAATAATCAATCAGCCACCCAGATATGGAAACAAAAGACTAATGAAAATGCTAACAATCCTAAAATGAGAAAATGCTCCTTATAATTTAACAAGAACTTCTGACTCAAATATAAATCTCATAATCTCCTTCATATATTTAATATATTCTAGTCTTATCCAGGCTCTAATCCAATATAAGATTTTTATTCTGTAGTATAAATGTCTTTCTGAGCCTTGCAGTTTTGCTTCCAGTCTCACCTTTTCCCACTTTGAGGCTACAACACTGATTCAAAATATGTGCATACCAAGAGCTATGTGAGTTTGGGAAAAATAAATAATGACAGGATGTGGGTGGGAGGCTGACTTGCCTTTCCCAGTGCAATAATTACTTTTGAGAAAATGTTCCCCACATGCATTCTGGCAAATGTTGAGAGCCAGATGCCCTAAGTACAAGTTCTCACGCTTAAGCTGAGTAGTATTTTACTGTGGCTTAGAGTGGCACTTTATAAACTGCTCTGGCTTAAAGGCAGCTTGTGTCATGTTGTCTCAAGAAGAGATCAAGGGGAAATCCTGGTGAAAAAGTACCTTCCCAGCTGTGGAGGAAGACTACTGATCTATATTGAAGACTGACTACTTTCAAACAAGTCAGAACTCTGCTCATTTTTTTTAGAAGCAAAGACCAGTGATAAGATTTTCTGCCTTCGGTGTGATTGCCCCATCTCCAAGTAAGAGGGGAGGAAAAGTACCATACAACCTGCCAGCTGGGTGCATGGTTACTTTATCTTAACTAAAATAAAAGGAAACAGTCCTGCGTGTTGGGTGCTTTCTCAGATTTACGGGGTGAGGAACAACTTCCCTTTCTCTCAACATCCAGTGAAATCACGCAATCACAGAAAGCTTTTGTTTGAAAGGCACCTTAAGGATCACCTGGCTCCAACTCATCTGCAGTCGCCAGGGACACCTTTCACTAGACCAGTTTTCTCAGAGCTCCATCCAGCCTGGCCTTGAGCACATCCAGGGATGGGGCATCCACACCTTCTCTGGGCAACCTGTGCCAGTGCCTCACCACCCTCTCAGAAAAGAATGTCTTCCTTATATCGAATGTAAACCAACCCTCTGTCTGTTTGCAGCCATTACCCCTCGTCCTGTCGCTACATGCTCTTGTTTCCAGCCTTCTGATCAGCTCCCTTTATTAGGTACTGGAAGGCCACAATTAGATCACCCCAGAGCTTTCTCTTTTCCAAGCTGAAAAACCTCAAGTGTCTCAGCTTGTCCTCACAGGAGAGGTACTCCATCTCTCTGATCACCTTCTGGAAGCCATGGTGACTGACTTATTGTGTAAGCCTAGTTAGCCTGTCACTTGCTTGAGAAAAGATGTCAGAATTCAGCCTTACAGACTGTTTGTTCCAGGCCAGGTAAAACCTCTGCCCCTTCCCCTTCCAACAGCCATTGCTTCCACAGTGCACACTTTAATGCTGAAACACTGATTGGGAAAGTATATAAGGGTCAAGGACATAATGTGAAAGGGACAGTAACACATGGAAATAGATTGGGTGAGTCAGGGAATAGACTGCTTCCATATTTATTTTTGAATTTGAGTGAGGAGTCAAGACTATTTGAAGGTAATTTATAAAGTTGAATTATTTGTGGCAGTGGTAGGTGGTGCAAAAAGGGCCAATGCTCACAACTGTACCTTGGGATGCTTAGGCTGGATATTAGGGCAGCCATCTTCCCCAGGGAGATAGTTACAACTGCAACACCTGAGCAGGTTACCCAAGAACTTGTGAAAACTCTGTTCTTGGAGGTTTATAATATTTACCTAAAGAAAAGTGTCTGTCTAATCTGATGCTGGAGATTATCCAGCTTTGAGCAGGCAGTGGAGCTAAGAATTTCCAGAGGTTCTTTCCCACCAATACTACTGTGATTCGGCAGGCTCTGATGGACTAAGTTTGGGCATGAATGAGAAAGGCACCATCCTTCACCATGCCTACAGGCAGTCCTACATTCTCTGTCAACCATAGAGCTGCTCCTGTGCCTAACCTGCTGGAAACCAGAGTTCAGGGTGAGGACTGATGGTAGAATTGTGTTTGCTGACACAGAATCAGGTCTTGGCTTGATACTAAACTGCTTTGCAGTCTCTGCTGACTTTAGCTATCTTCAGTGCCAACTAGTTACCATATTAAATCAGATTGTGCTGGAGTGTTGGATGAGCATGTATATAACAGTTGATAGATAATAATGAATTTTGAGTAGACACTGCTGGGAGTTGCCTTCATAGAAGTTGTGAGACATCTGCTGTCACTGGAGCCACTGGCAGGATTTTGCTAGCCAGGGAGGAAAGGACTGGACACAGCAAATTGTGTGGACCCCTTGACAAATAAGCTCAGGGCAGCTGCTCCCTGTGTATGTCACCCACTACTGTGGAAAAGAAGGTTCCTTGCACAATTAGCTGGAGTGAAAGTAGCTGTAGACAGAGTCTGCACATATTATATCACTGTATAAATTATTGAGCTGATGTTCTGGAGATAATAGAGGAAACCCTTCTTTCTTCTGTCCTGAGGATGGCAGCTCTGAAAGTTTACACCTGCTTCCTTGAAGCTGTACCTCCTGTAGACTCTGCTTAGATAATTAATTTGCAATATTCATTAGCCAGAGGATCAGTGTAATAATACATAGACAAACAGAAGGATTTAATGCTTATCTATTGAGTCAGCTATCGGTCAGGGTTTTTTTTCTGGTTGTGGGTAAAGCTTCTGTTGAATAAATGGCAAAAACCCACATAAACCCAACAACAAAAAACAACTGAGTATTTTGATGTTTTTCCAAATAATATTTCTGAGCAAGAGTTATAACCATTAATGAATCACAGGCAAGACAGATTGCTATGGCTATAACTACATAAGGGGCTCCTTCTGTAGTTATAGCATCTGTGTCTGCAGATGAGAAGAAAAGAAGTGCTTTTTCTTCTCATCTGCAGACACAGAGAATTCCCAGAACTGAGTGGAAGAGATGTGCTGTGCCTGATACCACTCATGTTCTTCTCTCATATGATCTATATGATCCAGCTAGACCCCAGTGCTTACAGGAGAACAGGAGCACAGGGATGACAGCTGCACAAAATCAGGCACCCATGAGCTTTCCCCAAATATGAAGAGGTATGGAGAGCAGCTCTCCTCCTCGCTCTCCTCTGACTCCAGGAGAGATATGTTCCTTTAGTTCCTCTGGTTTCTACCTTAGCCTTTTATAATAATTCCCTGAGCACTGGCTTGCCCCTTCTCTGGTGAGTGCTCCTGGCCACAGGGATGGCAGTTGGAGGTGTATGCCCCAGACATAGCACCCTGTATGCGTTGCAGGGATCTCTAGCCAGAAGGGCCTGCCTGTTTTGGAAATTACACTTTACACACAGTCACTTCCCTTATCACTGGAATCCAGTATTTTTATGTGTTCTACCCCCTCTTCTTCCCTCCCTTTTTCCCTAGAGGCCCACACAAGGCTCCCAGGTTGTGGAGACTTGTCACAACAGCACAGGCAGAAGAAACATGTTGAAAGGCAAAGGAGGCAGGCAGGGGTTTGGGCTGAGATATATGGTAGCAGTCAAAATTAGGAGTTCTTGGAGGGTTTCAGAGCTAAAAACCCTGCCCACTTCATTCTCTTTCCCTCTGGCTAGAATGGAATGAAGGAGCTGCAGTTCCGTGCCCGTCTCATTTGCACAGTTGTGCTCGCTGGACATGTGTGTGCAGCAGGTGTAAGGCTTTATTGAGGAAAACTAAACTCTCAAGCAAGCTCACAAGCAGTTTTCTGTTTCATGTGACTGTCATGAAAACTCTAGTTTTTTGTTATTTTGGGTGATAAGTAGGCACTACTGTGGTGAAGCTGCTGTTTCCTGCGTCCCTCAAACATCATTCCCAGCACCAACAAGGGGTTGGGGCAGAGGTCACTTATTGCCCTTCTGAGGCAAGGTCATTTATTCAGAAAGAGATGCTGGACTGCAATTTTCGTGCCAGACTGTAAAAATGAATCCAGGACTGTTGTTCAGTGTACACTGTAATTCCAGGCACACCTTCCACTGAGACTGGTTCCCTGATTTCCTTCTGAGGACACATTTACTACAGCAAGAGTTTAATTCAGCAAGAGATAATGTTTTAGGTGTATGGAGATACCTGACAATTAAAGTAGATGTCTCAAGGAATATGTGGCAAACTCACCTACAAGACTATCCCTAGGTACCCAGGTACCTTTGAACTCTGTCTGCCAGCACTGAGGCAGACTGTAGAAATGCTGAAAGACAGATTAGAAAGTGTTCTTTTTAAAATGGTGGAAAGTTGTTTTTGATCGATTTGCTGATTAGCATATTCTAATTTTGACCTTCAAGGCCCTGAATGGGCATATTTGGAAAAAGTCAAGTGATAAAAAGTATCCATGTGTACCAAATGCAGCCTCTACTCTGCCTAGTGAATATTTTAGTGACCCAGTTACAGCAAGAGGCTTTATTGAACAGAGTAGGCAAATTCAGAGGGAAACAGAAGACCCATCATCCCTGTGACAACTATACGTCTGTCTCTATTTGTGTAATCCACCCTCTCAGCCTGATAAACAAGAGCCTGTGCATGGGTTTTGAAAGGAAGGTGACCATCACCTTCTGTGATCTGGGTATTTTCTTGCTAGCTACCTCCACTAGCCTGTAAAGCAGGTAAGTCTTAACCTCTGCATGATGACATTGTTCAGGACTCCAGTCCTACCCTGAAGTGCATTCTGGCTTTTTAATCTTTCTCCGGGGCTTATTCAACATAATGTTTCACTTACACTTGATTTCTACTTTCAGTTACTTTTTGAGTCCACTGCTTTTCAAGTAATTGCATTTCCATCTGTTGTTTTGATGCTGTTTCCCTGTGTACCTTCTTACTGTATGCTCAATCAAGCAAACCTTGGAGGTGATCAGCTCACACCTGTTTACTGCAGGCAATTTATAGGAAAAAGGCTCAGCCCAAGCAAACATGACCGAATAAACTGACAGATGATATTTACCTTTATCACAGGCGATCTTTCTGTAGCCACCTTTAAACTGGTGTGGAGCTTTCTGTATAAATGCACTTCCACTTTCACAGGTAGAATTTGTTGGAGACTTTTTTTGAGAAAATTTTTAAATTAGCAGGTAGGAAGGTATGCCTTCATTCCTCCTGTGTTTTCAGGTAAGAGTACAAAAGATTTTCTTTTGTAGAAGCTTTATCAAGTGGATACACAGTAGATAATTTTCTTAAATAAAAAATCTTTCTTTCCATTTACCTTCTTGAAGCAATTGCTAATGAATTCAGGACAATGGGGTTTTTTTATTACAGTCCCTCCTTGCTCACACACAACTAACAGGATGGATCAACTGAAAGCCAAACTTTTCAGCACTGGTAACAATCTCTGTCTTCGTCTGGCCCTCCTTCCCTTCCCAGAGACTGGCCTTTAGTTTGACTCCTTGCAACGTCAGTGATGGTACCTTTGCCCCACAGCTCTCCTGCTCACTGCTATGACCACTCCACTGGAAGATGCAATGGACACCTTGATCAGGATTTTCTATCACTACTCTGGCAAAGAAGGAGACAGAAACAAGCTCAGTAAAGGAGAACTCAAGGAGCTTCTCACCAGTGAGCTCACTGACTTCCTTTCAGTAAGATGCAGCTTTTGAACCTCCTGAGTGACTGTATTATGGGTGGGTTAAGCAGCCATGCAAGTGCTTGGATAGGAATAGCACCTCCTTGTGCAAGGCCCATCCTGTCACAGTCTCCCAGATAACATTTCTTTGTGGAGCTGTACAGAAGAATATGATGTCAAATATCGCATTTGAGAAATATATTTTCAGAGGGTGGTCAAGCCCCAGTACCCTCCCATGTACACTGGCAGCAGAGATGGGTACCAGTGCTTTGCAAACTCCATAGTGCTTATGAGCAGGAGGGCTAGGCCAGCCTAGAAGTAGTAGCAAGATAAATACTAAATAAAGGTCAGTTTGTTTGTTTGTTTGTTTTTAGTAATAGGGCATACATAAGTCCATTGAGGAATTAAATGCAGCAACCAGTTCTCATGAGACAGGAAAGTAGCTTGTGCACGCTGGCCACACAGTACTGCTGCTTGTGTGCCCTGCAGAGAGGTGCTAAGAAAATCCTTTCAGTGATAAGCTGCTGATTTAAATATCACTTTGCATGTTTGTTATGTTCTACATTACACAGAATGGATGTTTTTATGGAATCATAAGCTTTAAAAATAATGTTTTCTCATAATCGTAAAAATTATTTGGACCGTATGACCACCAGCAGGATTTTCTTTACATTGTATCCATTCCCTTGAATTGGATTTTCTTTTAATCTTGGCTATTGGTTTATTATTACAAGGTTCAATGTTCTTGCTCCCACTGAATAGGATGGTTGTTTGCCAACCAGAGGTCTTCTGAATGTGATGAAGGGATATGTAATATGACCATTTATGAGTATTCTGTTGGAAATCTAAATACTGTTTGTGGAGGGATGATGCAGAGAAATGCGTTTTACAGATCCATCTTGACAAAAGTGCTCCATGTTCAGTATCTCCTAAAATCTGTTTGATTCATTTCAGTGCCTATTTAATACCTATATACCTTATAAGGGCTGTACTGTCTTTAGTTTCTGATGTTGTAGTGACTAGAGATGTATTACTGTTTGTAAGGTGCATATTTGATGCAGCCTTTTATTTAATAATACCAGCATCGTAACATAGCAGTGGTGCCAGGCATGTCAGAATTCTACATTCAAGATCTGCACAGATAAGTCACTTTTCTTTCTCTCTAGGGCCAAAAGGACCCCCTCCTGGTTGATAAAATTATGAATGACCTGGACTCCAATAAGGACAATGAAGTGGACTTTAATGAATTTGTCATTCTGGTTGCTGCTTTGACTGTGGCATGTAATGATTTCTTTGAAGAACAGCTAAAGAAAGAGGTATTTTAAAAATCCTTGATGTAATCATTCTTCAGTCCACAAATGCAAGCAAAGTATGCCCTCAAAGGTAGCCCTCATTGGTGTTTAGTGAATGCAAACCGTAATTCCTCCAACTGTTACTGCTCTAAGACATTTATGGAGCTAATCAGCAGCTGGTGTAAGCTGGACCACAGCCAGCTTACACTACTTGAGATGTGGCTTTTAATATTTCCAGTTTTTGCGCTCCATGCATCTGTAACATGCCTTCATCAGTTGCCCAGGTCAGGGGCTTGGGGTGACAGATCATTTGGCACGAATTGAGACTTCTATTTCTTCAATATCAGTGGAAAGTAAAAGATATGGGAATGTTACTTATATACTTTCTGAATGGAAAAACTTTGGAATGAGACATAACACTTGCAATTTAGTTTTCAGTCATTTTAATAATAATCTTATTTTGCATCTCAAAACCAGCAGATTCTTTTAGCTCAGCTCTGCTTATTCTAAAACCTTTTTTAGCTGCTGCTCCCCACGCTCATATTTCAGATGTGGTCGCAGCTGTCTCTTGCTGCTGGAGCATACAATACCGCTTGCCATTGTTACAGGTTCATTTCCTCCATGTTTCCAGCTTCAGTTTTGTTCTGTTGGCATTGCTCTATCTCAGTAGTCAACCTCTTCACTTGGCATAGATGAATCTATTCATATCATAAATTATTCAAATACATAGACGATTTAGTCAGCAAATGGCTTAGAGGGCTGGTGGAAGGACTGGGTCTTTGGGGGAAATGTATAAATGCCTTCTGCTTTCACTACTCCAGAATGGCTGAAAGGAAGACCACTTGTGGAGGATTTAATGATGAAATTCCAGGGTACAACTTTGTAATGTGAGTCATCTTATGGAAAAATGATTATTTCATCTTAAACTAATCCTCACCCTGTGGGATTCCCTGGACCCTATTGCCAGGCAAAGAGAGAGCAGGCCAGCCCCTTCCAGTGTTAGTTTGCTCTTGGGTTGAGTTAAGAGTATTTGCGCACCCGTGTTTGAATTAAGCATACTTCTGAAGCCCTGCAAGTCCTCAGTGGCAGGATATTATGACTTTTTTTCCTGCATGGAGCGCTCTCTTATTTCCTTGTTATTTTGTTGGTAACTTCAAACTATAATAAAGGGTATCTAAATTAAATTAAGATTTTCTGTTTGTGTAAGAGGTTATTAAAAAATCACTCCCCAATTAAGATATGCCCTGCTAGGCAACATTTGAGAAATATAGTTCACTTGTCTCTCCTTCACAGACCTCCAAACATAATTTAGGAAGTGTACATTTGTATGAAATTATATATGATTAAGAATATGTAATTTATTATAAGTAGGGGATTCTACAGGGTGTAATAAATATAACAAGGGTCAAATATCATCCTAAGAAAGGGGCCATCACCAAATGGTGTTATCCCAGAAGAAAAGCAAACTTTGCAGTGGTGACAGAGCCACAGCATGCTTTAACCCTTCAGCGACAAAGTTATACAGCATTCACAGACTATCTTCTAGACCAGCATGACAGAAAGTACAAAAGTAAAACTGGCAACGACTGGGCAACTTTTTGTCCCCTTTAATGTCATGCACTTCAATATCACTGCAAGTGTTGGACCGGGATGGCAAAAGTATCAGCCAGAAAACATAAGACCATTTTTGTGGTTTGTCATGGGTTCCAGACTGTTTCTAGCCTTGTCTTCCAAGGAGAAGGCAAAGAAGAGCAGTCTAAAGCTTCAACTCCAAGCTGAAAGGAGTAAGATCATCCCAGTAAAAACCAGTTCCTTCTTTAAAAAATTTGAACAAGAAGCTTTCTGGAAAGAAGCTCCAGAAAGTTCATAAACCCTCTGCCCATCCCTGATGAACCCTTGTACATGTAGCAGCCCATGCGCATAGCAGAATTATGGTAGGTCACAGCTGGCAGTAACAATGTGCCCTGAAGTCAGGCAGCAAGAGTCGCTGCTGTGATGGAGAGGGCCAGTGGAGCCATCTCATCAGCCGAATTTACTAGGGACTGTGTGCATCCTAACTGCTCTGTGGGAGGGGCTTACTTGCAGATGACCTGTGGGTGAATCAGAGGAGAATTACTCACATTATCTTTTTCCCAACAAAGTTTTATACGACTTCATAAATCACTGGTTTTGGCTTGTCTTGTTAGGTGCTCCTTGTTGCTGTTTTAATTGCAAGGACAAATGTTAAGCTCTGTCTATTCTGCCAAGAGAAACCTTTTTGTACAAAGACTAGAAACCAAGCAGGTAAGTAAGAAAATGCACAAAACACATTCAAAAGCTCAAACCCACAAAGGCTATTCTTGGGCTAACTAGGGGCTGACCCACTGCACCAGTGGCCTCTCTCACTCCTCTCCCACAGGAGCCAACTAATGTTCCATTCGTAGACATTGCTTCTAAGAAAGATATATGAAGATCACCTGAAAGTTTTGAATTGCCTCTGAGCCAGAAAAATCTGTGAGCAATCCTCTGTTCTGTAAGCACTCCTCGGGAAGGAAAATGACATTGAAACCACTTACATTGGCTATGCAAGATGGTACATACATGGCCAACCTCACTATGAACACAATGCCCTGCCGATGTGAACATTTTGGATTTTCTTTCTCCTTCAAACCTGAAGGCAGGATTTTTTTCTCATTGGTTACTGACATTTTCCTGCTGACTTCAAGTCTTTCTGTAGTTCATGAATCTAGGAAGCACTTTTAAGTTTTACATGCAGATCAAGCTTCCTGTGTGGCTTTCTCCAGAGTCCCTCAGCTTTCAGAATGATGTCTAATTACAGACGTTTTTTCCATTTGTTTTATCAGGCTGTCTGAAAAATCCATAGAAAATTGAACACCAAAACATGGCCTAATATTTTCAAGTTACATCAAAGACCAATAAAAATACAACAACACTAGACAAGATCTTTTCTATATATTGTGAAATTGCTTTGCTTGACATCTAAAGAGCAGATTTACAGAAGATAAATTCCATTATCTTGAAAGCCTCAGCCTCTGCCATTTGCTTTTATTTCAGTTCAAAAGAGACTTGAAGTGCCAGTGCAAATGGCAACACAAAGCTTGATGCATTACCTGTTAGTAAATTTATAACTTCTTCAGATTCATTATCCAACTACCAATCCCGAAAGGCTGTGTATGCCTTCCCCATGAAGACAAGGAGCTGGTAATGGAGCTGTGCCCCCAAGCTGTGACTTACCAGCTAGGTGCAGTAGGAAGGCTCCACTTTTCCCACTCTTCAAAGGAAAGTGTGAAAGTGCAGCGGGATAATAATCCCAAGCAGTGTGGAAGGTGCCAAGTGCAATGGGAAAACAATCTTCCACAACACTGTTTTCTCCCTGTAAAGATGAGAGACGAAGTTTCCTGGGGTTGTGGGAAGGGAAAGAGAGTGACCCTGGAGACCCCAGGAGAAAAGGTAATGTTTGCAGCAGCCAGTAATGTTATAAATTGCCAGCCATCAACTGTAGCAGTGCAGGTCCGCCCCAGATTCCTTAGCCACCCAAGGCAGATCCCTTTTCCAGGCTCCATGCTACAGCATAAAGCAGGGCGGGGCCAGGAGAAAAACTCTCTGGGGCTGCCCAAAGTCCATCATAGCAGCTCAGCAGCACATATAAAAGATCCAGCTCCTCTCTGATCACACCCTTTAAAAGGCTGGGTAAAAGGTCACACACAAAACTTGTATCTGAAATCAGATTAATCTATATAAAGATTCTTGACTGGCAGGAAGATTTAGATTTAGATTAAGATTTAAACTGTGATGTGACATCATGTACATGTCTAATAAGGGCTTTGATTGGCAGGCCATCAATTATTGCATGTGTCTTTAGGGATAATTAAGTCTGTTGAATAGCACTGTATTATTTGAAGAAAAAAGGGGTCACATTTTCAATTTTATCTTTTTTCTGCCACATGATATGGCATGAGAGAGAATTTTTAATTTATTATCTGGAAATACATTTTCAAAATTAATTCTGTCCACATCCTTTCCTCTGAGTTGGAGGATGGTGAGCTGTAGGTCCTGGGCAGCCATCAAAGAAAGCACGTGAATGAACTTCAGCAGAAATATTTAAAAAAAAAAGAAACACCAAAAAACTTGTCATTTTTAAATACCAACTCTCAGCCACCTGCTATCGGTTGTGTATAAGGGGCAACTCCCAAGGAAGAGAACTGCAGCTGCATCCACTTATTTTGCCCTTGCAAGCAGATTCTCAGCTGATATAAAATGACAGAGCCTATTGCACTCAGTGGCATAATTTTGCAGCAGCTGAGAACATGTGCTTGAGACTCTAAATTAGCCTTCAATGGAAAGTTGTGTTTCTGTAAGCTGGTTGGCTAAATAAGGACATGTCTGTAAAACTGCAAATATTGCAACAAGACAGCAAAGAGGAAGACAGAAGAAGTAGTTGCTCAGAGCCCAGGTCTTTGGGGGAAAATCAGTGGAATATGTTCCTGTTACACATTTGCTTTCAATTCTAAGATGCCCTCTCAGTTCCTGTTTGACTGCATGGGGTGCAGAGCAATCATCATACCATAGCTTTCAAATATCTGTCAGTGGACTCTGCTTTAAAATTCCATGTATTGCTTTGATTTTATATTCCCAGTTGTTCCATGAACTCAGAAAAGTGCTACAGAATAACGGCGTGGCAGGAAAAAGATCTGTGTATAGAACAAGTTACACAGGACAGAAAAGCAACTGAACCACCTGGAGCACTACTTAAGATTGTTTTTTCAGAGTTGAAAAATTACAAGAGGTTGAGAGTGCTGCAGAAAAATGTAAATTCCTCAGCTCTGGCTGGGGACATCAAGTGGCAGTAGCAAACAGATCCCTGTGGCTGAGTGGTGTGTCTGAATGAGACACAGGGCTGGAGAGTTCCATCCTGCTGAGCTATTGATGCCTTCAGTAGATGAAAGCAGAACTGGTTTTGCCCTTGCACTAATGATCTAATTCAGCAGTTTTAGGAAAAACCTCTCTCTCAGGGGAGGGGGGTTTTTGGTAATTTTCGGTGCCCTAGGGTTAGTATCATAAGAAGGAGAATAATTTATGTTTGAAATTAAAAAGCCCATTACTGCACTTCAGCTAAAGATGCTCTGTGACATTACTAGCAAAGGTGAAGCTGCCCATAGACTTCGGGGGGTGTAAAAATGCTGACCAGGTGATCCAAGGTCCTTCTATGTATGTGATTTTTACACTAACACAAGATATTCCTGTACTTTTACCTAAGAAATTTGGACCCTAATTGATCAAATTGGCACTGCAGGCTGCACAGTACTGGGGATGACAGGTAAGTAATCACACACATGAAAAACAAAGGACTACACAGAGGGAGCAGTTGAAAGAATAAATATACCTTTATGTTGGGTATTCTGACATCTCTTATCTGACTCATGCTGACTGCCTGAATTGTGTAACACTGCATAGTATTTCTGAAGTTGGGTCCATTACTTGGATGTCTAATACTATCAGAATTGTGTTGAATGACAGTTTTTTCTGGATGAGAATGATTCTTCTCAGGGAGTCACTTCAGCTAAGAAATACTTGTCCTTCTCGGATTAAAAAAAAACCAAAACACCTTAAAATATCACTTATGAAAATGGTGCTTCGTCAAAGACAAAGTTTGTACTTCAGAGATTAAACAAATCTTGGAAAATGGTATGTGAAAATACAGGGATTTCTCAACACGTCTGAGATTATATTCTGTGATAAATAATAATTCTGTAATAAACTGATTTAGCATTGAAAACAAAGTGACAAATGTTCTAGTAGTTCCAAACTGAGCAGGAAATTTGGGAGAGAAGGAATGGGGCTGTTGTTTTGGGAACAGTCACTGGGAGAAAGTTGCAGCTGTGGGAAAGGAGATCTAGAACGGGATGTGAGCTGGGCCAGGAGGGTCACATTTCCAAGCAAAGTCTAGATGCAGTTACTGTGCCATGTTTTGGAAAGGAGGCTGTTCTTCTGCAAGGGCACTGGTACTGATCAGAGTAGCTGCTGCAGCTGGCAAATATGATGGGATTGGAGAGGCTGCCTGGGAGCCATGCTGACACCTGTGTGTGCCTCTGGGGTGGAGGCCTTCCTGCAGCAACCCTTGAGGGCAGAGGTTGTGTTTACAGGACCCAGAGAGGATGAAAGTCCATGCTAAAATTAAACAGCTCAACAAACATCCAGTACCTCTCTTAACACCAGAACTATGGCATGTGCAGTTTTATGGCATGTGCTTCCAGTCACCCATTCTCAAATCTTTCTTTTCCTTCCTGGGAAAAACTTTTCTCCCACTTCTTGGCCCTGACTGCTTTGTGTACATGCTGGTTGACTCACAGGCAGAGCTGGTAGTGATAACCACCCTCAGGGTAATTTCAGTGTCTGAATATAATGTTTGCTTGATTATTTGTAACCTGCTAAACTGTGAGTTTCACAATCTTTGCTTTTAGCCAATGCCATAAATAGAGTTAATGCAACACTTATCAAGCCTGCATGATGCTGATAGGCTTTCAGTTCATAAATCACTTGCGTTTGTCTTCCCTCTAAACCACTTAATGTGACAAATCACACCATCTATTGTGTCAAACTGCCCAGAGTTAACAACCTACTCTTACTTCACCTTATGGAAAGTTCACCTCTATTTAAAGCCAATTTAGACACACAGAGAGAAATAATAGAAGAGATGTTACAGAGAGATGTGTGGTGAGATTTGGAAGAGGCTTGTCATACCCAGCACAAAGCTGAGGCAGACAGGTAGCAACAGAAATCAGTGATACAGATGCCCACTGATTACAGAGGGAGGAGTCTTGGGCTCAGGTTGGATCATGGGCTGTTGGAACATCTGCCTGATATTGAAATAAACACAAGAGTAAAGGATTGAAGCACAAAATGTGATCTCAGACTTCATGTTTCTGCTGCTGGAAATGCTCTTCTTCAGCTGTCATTGCAACTCTGATTGGGTTCTTGCAAAAAGGACATATCTTCAAACAATTGACAGGGCCAATTTACTTACTTTAGCCATGCTGAATTCTGCCTTTCCTGTTGTATGTCCATAGTCCAGGTGCTTAAACCGAGCCAGGAACAGGAACTTCTTACATGTTTGTCTTTAGCTGACACAGAGTCTGAAGCGAAGTGTGTGTCTGTATTAAGGACATCATTTCCTAATGGCATTCAGGACTGTGATTTACTGTACAGTCTTCCCCTTGCTTTCTTTTCTGTGTTGTTATCTCAAAGCAGTGACTGATTGTGATTTAGGAAAGATGGGACAAAAATTTAGCCTTCACTGTAGCATTTGTGATGCTATAGAGACACTAGATTTTTTTCTCACCTTAATCTGGGCTAACCAATTCCATTGTTTAGAAACAATATACTGAAGGATTCACAAAGAGTTGAACATGTATAATAAACTAGAAGTGATGTGTAGCAATCTCCTACTCTTCAAAGACACTGATATTGGTATGAGACCTGCAGCCACATGATAAAAAGACAGGAATGACTAGTACTACGTCTCCCAGACACTATGAAGGAAATTAAAAGCTAGCCCCTGAACGAATTCTCAGAGTGAGAAGGAGCATAAGAGAAATAAATGTAGCTCAGCACAATGTTTAGCAGCTGACATGATATGAAGTTTAAAGTCCAGTCAAGTGTCTCACACTGTGCATGACCCGACATGGCATCTCTTCGGCCAGCACTGAGCAGTAGTGAGAAATCAGCATGAACAGATGAGGACAGAGTGCCTGAGGCAGGACTGCTCCTCTTCACTAGAGCAGTTCCACTGCAGTCTCACTGCTGTTCCTCTCAGTTCAAGAAACCACCAGTCACAGACAAGCAGAGGAACCCCCATGAGACATGTAGCAGCCAGGCTGATCCCTGTGGTGTGGAGCTTCCTTGGGATTGTCTATACAGGAAATACTAACTCATGTTCAAGATACTGATGCTAGATCCTTCAAGCTGCTTGTGCAAGAAGTCAGGCTGCAACTGAGGCATAAGAAGGGATGTATTAATGAGCTGGGCACACACAGGACCCTTTTTGAGAGCAGAAAGGGTTCATAACACCTGGCCCCTCTGTGCTATAGGGAGGGATCCCTAAGGATTGTCTGTAGCTCAAGCAGTTCTTGCTAAGAAATTTCACTAATGAGCATTTCATGTGTACTCTTCCTTACAAAAAAAAAGTGAAACTAGTAGTGAAACAAGTACTTTTACTTTTTAAGAGAAGAAACTGCATTTACTATCTGTATTATAGGACAGAGCATTATTTGATTGCTGTAGGGGAGGGTAAATGGAGTTTGTTTCACTACTGTCTTTACTCAGCTTTATTTTCTCCACTTCTTACTGTAGCTGGGGTTTCTTCTTTTCTGTAATAGTTGACAAGACACCAACAAGCTCCGAGCACAAGTGGGAAAGGCAGGTCCTCCAAAGCATATTCCTGAAAAGCCCATCCATGAGCACTGCTTTTACAGCCCAAGGCTCTACAAAGGCTGGGGTGCCTAAACAATACCATCCTGAGCTGCAGCAGAGCAGAGTGAGTGAGCCCTGCACTCAGCTCAGACTCTCACCAGCACCATGGCTTTCCATCATTTCTGCCAGGGAAAGGGGCTGCTCCCAGGGTAAGTTACAGTTGTTAGCAGATCAAGATGCCAATCAATTGGATTATTTAGCCTGTGGCAGGGTGTCACTGGGAATGCATTTCACTGTGTTAAACAATTTGATACTAACAGAAAAATTTGTCCTTCAGAGTGTTATCATGACTCAACTCCATGAAAGAAAAATGACACTCTCCTCATTCACCAAGGGTTTGTGTCACATTGAAGGTGCTTTTCCCTTCTGAAATGCTGCAGGGGTGTTTCGAACCCAGTTCAAAGTGATTTTTCTTTGCTTCATTAGTCACATTCTCATACCCTGAAAATCTCAGTTTTTGCAAGTGCCTTTTAACAAGATCAGTGCTGCAGCAGGCAAAGGGAGGGTAGAGGGGAAGTGGAGCTGTGATAAGCTGAGGAGGCAGCAGAGTTGAGTGAGAAGATGGCCTCACATCCTCCCTCACCCTCTGACAGCTGGGATGCAGGGCTGGGAGATGAACCCCCTCTTTCCCCTTTGAGTGGTCCCTTTTGGGGATCTATCTGCTTGAGCTCCACCTGAGGCAGCAGAGCCCCAGCCAGCAGCAGCAGCTGCATCTCTCTGTGTGTGATTCCCTATTCCATCCCAAATACTTGCCTTCCCCAAGCATTAGAGCTGCACAAAGGAAAGTGTATGAGACTGAGGGCTGAGGGCAACTCTGTGTTTGAAGACACAGAGAGGTACCCCAGGCACTGGGAGGCTTTGTGGTGAGGCTGGTCAGGATGTCATCATGCTTCATCAGCTCCTGCTGAGCCCAGAGCCCTGCTGAAAAGTGGGAGAAAAAAAAACAACTTAGCACCTCTGCTAAAATTAAGTTCTGCATCAACAGCAAAGGATATTAGAGTTCAACTTTTGCACCATGTTACACAGAATATTTCTACACTCAAAGCAAACTCCAAAGTGTTGCATAGGAATTTCAAAGTCACCATAGGCCCTGTGTGAACAATAAATTACAGCAGATATGGAGGTGGCACCTGTTGTCCCTCCCACCACCTTGTTTATTGGAGAAGGACAGTCCCCTCACTTTGTCTGCCAGCATTGCCTCCAGACTGTGGGGCTTCCTGGTTTTCTGGGCACCTCCACAGGTGAATGTGGTGCTAAGCCCAGATCTCAGCTATTCATAGACAACAGTTTAAACTACAGTGACATCACTGCTGGTATGTTTCATTCTGAGTAGATCACCTCTCATCTGGTTTAACAGTCATAGCATTTCGGCTGCAGTGCTATGTGTCCTTCACTGATTTTTGGAGTTCAATTCTGAAATCTGAAATCTGAAATCTTCAGTAGCAAATTCACACACAATCAAACATGCTGTTCTTCACTGAAGATCTTCAAGGACTTACAGTAAGATAATGTCCCTGTCTGACCATTCAGGAGGTACTCAGGCAGTCACACTCCCACCACCAGAGACTTTAACTGCTGGGACCCAAGCCCATCACAGCGGGCAGCTCCAGTGAGCCGATGGGTGCCCACTCAACTCCCTACACATCCCACACTCACTCAGGCAGACCAGCTTCCCTCACCAGTTCAAAGCCAGGTTTCCCACAGCAGAGCCTCAGACCTCTGTCTCCTTTAAGTAATTTTATAATGGTACAGCAACAGAAGAGAAACCTGGTGCCTCCAGAGAGGGACGCTGAACAAAGAGAGCCTGGGCTTACACTCTCACAGTCTGTGTGTGTGAAGGTCTGTGATCTTCCAGCTGAGTCCTCGACTCTTGCTGTATCCCTGAGTGTCTGGTCGCCTGGCTGGTGCCACAGGTCCCTGGGCCTTCTGGAATTCAAAAAGTCAGCAGTTCACAGCCTCTTCTTTTGGGCTCAGACTCCTGCCCCACAGAGCTCAATCTGCAGCTCTCACTGCAACTGCACACACAGCTCCCTGCACTGAATATTCCCCAACACTCAGCGTCTGAGGTACGGGCTGGGGACTGGCAGGGCAAAGTGGGACACTGCAGCCAGAATTTGGGATTGGATCCTGCAAAATGCCTCTAAGGGAGGGATTGGAGGGGTCAAGCTATAATTTTAACCTTATCAATCTCTTTGGCAAGTGAGCAAAAGAATAGCAAGTAATGCTGGGCTCCTCTGCAGTTCCTTCTGATCTTCATGGTCTCCAAGGCACCTCTCACCTTCCTGATTTAACATTCCAGACATCCTTTAATGCGAACTGGGGCTAAACTCTGCAGTTTTCCAGCAAAGCTTGTGATTCCCAAGGAACTTCAATGGAATTCAGCTATATGCCCTACATCTAATACCTCTACTGAGTTCCCAATTTTTAGTACTCTGCCGAGTTACGAATTTTCACTCACAGGCTCAAATTTTAAAGGTCTTCTCAGTTTTCACTTGAGGACCAAGGCTGAAGCACCATCAGGAGTTCCGTGACAAATATGCCCTTGGGAAGCCCAAGTTTTCATAATTTTTGTATGAAAGCTGTTTTTGGTGGGAAGCGCTGTCTGGTTTTGCCTGTGTGCTTGCTGCAGAGCCCTGGAGGGATGCTGGCACTGGCTGCAAACCTGCCTGGGACACAGGCGTGCCCACCCAGTCCTGGCCAGCAGGAAGCACCCGACACAGGCATAGGCGCTGCAGAGAGCTGCATGTCACAGAGCAGCACAAGGTAGGCAGGAAGCCCTGCAGGTCCGAAATACCCTGGGACTGTCCCGGGAGGAGGGAGGGATGCTCCTCATTGTTCACTTCGGAGTAACTGGAAATAAACACATTACGCGAGTGCCCCATTTGCACAGGGATGGGCTCTCTTCCCCAGAGGTTTACAGCTATTCCACCACACAGATAAGGAGGAAAGACATCTGCCAGAAAGTGGAATTCAACCGTCTTGAAAATTTGTGGCTGTAATTTGGACCCTTGTCATGCCCACATACTGTGTCACTGCGAGAGGAATTCAGTTACCATGGGTTACCCTATCAGTACGGGGACCAAGTGCCTCCCCTCCCAACAGCTCTATAAAAAGAGTCGCTCCAAGACACCCCGGCGGCTTCTGCATACCGGCACAGACCCGGAGAAACTTGGCCACAGCGGGACGGCCGACAGAGGAGGTGTCAGCATGCCGTCTGCTTTCCAGTTTCAATGCCACCTCGTTCTCATCTTCCTGGCAGCCTCCAAGGGAGAAACCAGATACTTAGAGGTGAGCAATAGGGCTGATGATTAAACACCTCACTGTGCTTTTAGCTGCTATCTTCTAACTTGTACTCTCCGCTTTCAAGCATTGTGCTTTATTCTCTCTCCCTTTCCTATTCCCACTTCTGCATTTAACTTACACCTGGGTAACATTAATGCAACAGTCCCATGTATTCTGTACCACCGTTCTATTTTTTTATGCTCAGCCAGTTTGCTGAGGATTTAGGAGACCGTCAGTGCACTTACCTGCTGGGCTTGCCTCTTAGATGCCAGGTCTATTTCCCCTCTACTGCAGGTTGGCAGCTTTCTGCCTGAGCTCTTCCAGCTGCACTGTTTCTTGGAGGAGGCATGTAACGTGCTGTGCCTGTTCTTGAGAGGTGCAGGGAGAGGGCTGCATTTCACTTTGCCCCAGACTCTTTTTGCCCTCCATCTTTCACCAGGTGAGGGATGCTGGTGAAGATGACCCCTTCCTACTACTCAGTGAAGATCTGAAGCGAGAGCTGTCTGCAGGACAGATCTACCGGCGGTCGCTCCGTGAGTTTCTTTGGCGCTCTGGTAGGACTACTGGCAAGTGGGAGAATCCTGGGGGTATCTCAGGGAGGAGAAAGGACTAATTGGGAATGACAAAGCTGCAGGAGCTTTTTGCAAGACTAGGGGGAAGAAGGACAAAGCATTAAACCCGCAGAAACCTGTGGTTTGAGGCAGAGGATTTGGGTTCATAGTTGATAGTCCCAAATAACTGGAGTAGGATGGGGATTCCCCACCCGTGTCCCTAGGTAGGGTCACATTGCCAAGGGGTGGGGCAGGCTTAGCAGCTGTGACTGGGGAGAAATCTGAAAGAATTGCGTGTTTGTGCACTTGTGCACATACACACACAGGGTTTTCTGCTCAGAGATGCACCGACACGCCATCCCCCTCATCCCCCCCCATCGCACGTTTGTGCTCACACCTGCGAGTCACTATGTTTCCGCTGATGCTCAGCAGGCTCCTAATTGCTTCAGCTGGCTGTCCCTGTCCTCCCTGCCAGCCGGATCCCGGAGGTCTCTCCTATCCCCCCCTTCCCTGCACAGTTGGAGCTGGCACTGAGTCTCCCTCCAGAGCAGGCAGAGGCAGCAACCCTTTGTCCCTGCTTCTCCAGGGTGCATCGACATGCTGAGTATAGAGGGGCAGTTCACCTTCACCGCAGACCAGCCACAGCTGCACTGCGCAACCTTCTTCATCGGGGAGCCCGAGGAGCTCATCACAATACACTACGACTTTGTGAACATCGACTGCCAAGGGGGGGACTTCCTGAAGGTAAGGGGCTGCAAGTCTCGGCTCTCCTCTGCTTTGTGAGGTGTTTGCTGGGGCAGGTGAGTGCGTGTGCACATCTGTGTGTTGTGTGTGTTTGTGGGTTCAAAACTGGCTTTCGCAAAGCAGCCACGTCTGGGGTGGCTTTCTCCTCCCTGAGGCACTCTGAGCATGTGTCCCCCCAGGCACCACTTCTCTAAAGCAAAGTCAGATGCAGGAGGAGGATCCCTCTCCAGACAATACTGTCTCTTCTGAACTTTTCCAGAAGCACCTCTATGGAGTGTCCATGCCAGAGGGGATGGCTGAAAATTTGGTCAGTAGGATTTATTCATTGCACTGTGAATCACATGAGCTCTGCAGATAATGATACAGATCTCTGGTTCGCTGTTATTGCTCTAGGACCTCTGCTCACAGGTCACTTAGCATCAGCTTAATAGTGAGTGGATCATTGCAGACTTTCTTTAAAATTTTCCTGGTGGAATTTTTAAGGACATTGGCTCTGAACAGAAAGAGGCTCATGATTTAGAGCCATTTATATTCTAGTGTTAAAAAACTTTACCAGCACATTTCTCTGGCAGGCAGGAGCATTCACCAATATCTGAACTCGGCCAAGGAGAGAAGGGGAGGCTCGATGGTCCCTGGCTCCCCTCGCCTTGCACTTTGCCCTTTATGCTGAACTGGCAAGGCACAGAACAGACCACATCCCTCAGGGGCAAGCTGAGGTCCAGGGACAGGGAGAAGAAGGAAAGCTGCCCTTTAGCTCTTTCCTTGTCTCCTGCTCCCTTTACCCTGGAGAATTCTGTCCTTCCATTCCATGTCTTGGCTGAGATCTCTCCACACGTGGCGGCAGGGAGGCTGATTTCAGTCTCTTGTGGGTCTAAGCCTTTTGTAAGTGGACTTATGGTCACTCATGGAGGCTAGAAAAATATATCAAGGTATCTTTTATGTTTTATTGAGATTTCCTTTCTTTGGTAATGGTGTCCCAAACTTCTCTGTTATATTGATTATATATACAGGCAGCTTTTCCCTCATGTAATTTGGGCACCTGTATCTCATTACTTCAGAAACCTACAGCTCTGGCAAATCCAGAGACAGATCCTGATGTTTTTTCATCAGGAAGTCCCACATACCTCATAATTATTGACTGAAGCAATGGCTAAACTTGAAACTTGAATTTTGGGAGTATTGACTGAAGTGTTAAAGGAATTACCATGTGAGAGCAGCTAGGAGGGAAGTGAAACAGCAAAGCAGGCAACTGTATCTATGCTAGAACTAATACGCATTTCTACTTCTGACACATTTCTCTGAAAATGGTGAGGGAAAATTGTTGCTTTTTTGTTATGAAGGAAAGATTTGTAAAAGCTGATGCTTAAGGTCCAGACAAATAATGCAGGACTTGTTTTGCTTTCTAGTGGTTAGGATGAGGTGAAAGAGCTGAGACAAGTGAGAGCAATACCTCTGCCAATGATTCTTCCCCAAAGTTTTCTGAATTCCAGTATCTCTGGAAGGCCACTGGGACCATTAATGACAAGCTGTAAAGCATGGATGGTGGAAAATTAGAGGCCAGATCAATTGACACAATGCCTGGAGTTTGAAAAGGTTACTTATACTTCTTGTGGCTCCCAAATCAAGCTGGTCAAAAACGTCTCATAGTAAAACTGAAATAAATTTAAAAAAAAAAAAAATTGTCACCTGAAGTAGATAAAAACAGCATTAAAAGTTGTATGTATCTCTTTCCTAAACATCAGTTGAAGCACGAATAATTAGTTAAATTTTAGGAAATCAATAAATACAAAGAATTCTTGTTTTCAGTTTTTGGCTTTGAACAGGTCATATGGTGCCAAAAGAAAAGACCATCTGTTATACTTCATGTTTCTGTTCTCTGCTAACAGAGCAATAAGCAAAACCTTGTTTTATATTATTGAACCTCTGTAGGTGTTTGATGGATGGATACTCAAGGGAGAGAAATTTCCCAGTTCCATGGACCATCCGCTCACCACTTCTCAGAGATATGTAGACTTCTGTGAAAGTGGGAATATTCAGAGGAGCATCAGGTCATCACAGAACGTGGCAATGATCTTCTTCAGGATTCAGCAAGTGGGCAATGGATTTACTGTCACAGTCAAGAAAAACAGCAATCTCTTCCGTAAGTCTGCATTTCATACCACCAAAGGGGCTTGAATTTGGGGCAGGAAGCAAAAAGAAGGTGTTGCTTTGCACTGAATTTCCTCACTGTGGTTATCTGCACTGATGTGGCTGCAGTAAGGCAAATGGACCCATGCACACTTGCATGCCTGCAGGCTTGGTTCAGGCTCAGTGTGTGTCCCAAGAAAGGAGCTTAAGAGATCACACAGGCTGCAATATGCAAGACCATAAGGCTCCTTCTTTCAAATAAGATCCCTCTCAATCTAATATTGGCATGTTCCAACACATTTAGCTAGAAAAAATAGTACTAATTTAGCAACTTTAATCTCAGCATTTTCTAGATCCGGGTGAACAATGAGGGAAAAATATTTGAAAAAAGTCAACACTAAAATGAGTGTATTGAATGGTTATGTGGTAGTTATGAAAGATATATGATTATAGATCATGAAGATCATGTCGTTTCAACCCACCCCACCATGGCCAGGAATGCCATACACTAGACCAGGTTGTCCAGGGCCTCATCCAACCTGGTGTTGAACTCTTCCAGCAGTGGGACACCCTCAACTTGACTGCAGAACATGCTCCAGTACCTCACTTGAGTTGTTTTTGCCAGAGAGGACAGGACATTTAACAAATACTGTTCAGGCCAGTCTGATTTATCTGCCTAACTACTCAAAGTGACCCAACAAAACAAAACAGAACAAAACAAAAACAAAACAAACAAAAAAACAACCAACCAAAACAAACAAAACCACCCAAACAACAAACAACCTCCCCAAAAAAACGCAAACTGTGACAGTGTGGCTGCTATGTCTTTACCCAAAGTTATTCAGACTTGAGGCTGCAAGCTGAGTCCCCGCTCTGGTGTGGCTTTATGCCCATGGATGTGATTATTGTATTCAACTGCTGGTGGTGGCTGATGTCTTTCACCATCCTGCTAAAGCAACTGCAGGACCCCAGATCTATGTCAAGGATCCCTTGGGTTACTCACATAGATGATAAGTTACTCCTTTACCTGAACTCTAAAGTTTGAACTTAAAGATTAAATCATTCTCTCATTTCAATGAGATATTTTGCAGTGTAAGGAACTCCAGTTCAGCGGAGCAGAATAGGATTTTTAGGGGGTTGCTGGCAATATCAAAGCTGTCAAAACTAAACACAATCCTTCCCTCCACCCATGTTTAACCTCCTTCAAACTGACAAACTGTATGAGCCCTTGACAGCATGAGCTCCTGATGTACAGATTTCAGATATGAGCTCTTCTATTGACTGCTTCACCCTCAGGTTCTGCCAGACCTCATGCTACATAGTAAACAATGGGGAATGAAATTTTAAGGAACAAACACGATGCAAGAACCTCAGAAAATGCCACACACATTTTTTTTCAGTATTTGGTTGTAATGCACAGTAATTAAACTATCTCTGCTTTATTGCTGCTGTAATTATGTAGTTTTGCTACATGCAGTGATGACTGGACAAGTAACTCTTGTACCTTCTCCTGTGTCCCAGCTTGCAATGTCATTTCTCAGACCCCCTCAGGAAGGTTTACCATGGTCATTCCTCACCAGCACAGAAACTGCAGCTTCTCCATAATCTACCCAGTGGTGATAAAAATATCTGATCTTATCCTGGGACATTTAAATGGTCTCTTTTTAAAGGTGAGATCTTTATTTCCTAAGGAAATATTAGCATGTGCAATTTTTCTGGGCACAGAAAAGGGAAGGGGTGAAGCAGGGATAGGCTGTGGCATCGGCTGCTAAGGCATACGTGCTCTGGACCTCTTGTGTGCACACTGAGGGCTCTCGTTTCTCCCAGAGAGGAGAGCTGGGACTGTCTCTGTTGCTATTGTCTCTGTAACGTTGCAATGGCAGCCAAATTATGCATTAATGCATGTAACGATTGATTGCCATAACAAAGGGTAAAGATTTCATCATAAAGAAAGGAGCACTCTCTCCAAGAGCTGTCTGTCTGTATTTAAATTAATGAAAGCACCAAACACTCTGAAGAGAGAAAGGAGCCATTAACAGCAAAGTGTCACCAAGGACAGAATACAAACGTCCTCACAACTGATTGCATGCTCCGTATGCTGAGCCTCCTCTGCTCTGATCTGGGGTATTTGGTGCTTGCTGACAGACAGCAGACAGACGAGGACGGGAGCTGTTGGTGATACCTGTGCCTGAGAGGTGTAAGAAGGTGCCAATTCCAAAATCTTCAGAAGAATAGAGCAAGGAAGTTTGTTTTTTCCTCCCAGTGAGTGTGACAGCCTGAATTCTCCAAGGAGATTGCCAGTGTCTGAGCAAGCCAGGTTTTGGGAGATGGGCAAGTGAATTGGTTGACTTATTCAGTGGTGAGCAGAAAAGGACAATAGCAAAGGAAGGTAAAGAAACCAGGCGCTTAAACAGCAGCAAAGGGGTGACAGCCCAAAGGTGCTCAAGGTGTCCATGCAAGATATTTTTGGCAAACAACATTAATTTCAGGAAAATTGTGGGTTTAATATAGATTAAGCTATAGTTTTCAGAAAAAACTACTCTTTCTGCTAATTTCTACTTTAATTGAACTTTGCCACAATGGCACATTTTAGCATTTTTTTAGGAATAAGCATGGTATAGTGGAACTGAAGTTCCTGCCTGCCAGCTGAATGTAGGCATACATACAGGCCATGCCTGCATTAATTTGATTACGTGTCTGAGCATCCAGAACCAGATTGCTTATCTGCATTAAAAGCAGTTGAATCTTTTCTACTTTTCAGTAATTTTCAGAGTCTACTTAGGTCTTTCTTTGGAGCCCCTTAAGAAAATTAACTTACTAATGTCAAATCAAGGTAGTGCTGCTCAGGACAAGAAACTGATTTTGCACAACTTTAAGCACAGGGGATTTCTGAAACCTATTGTTAGCTTCAATAATGTCTGCTGAACTGCTACATTTTGAAGATGAATGTTAAATAACTTTTAGCCTCTGCCTTTTTAAGAAACCATCTGCAGGCTGTGCAGGAATGGGAGATTTTGTAGAGCTTCTTGGAGGAGCTGGCTTAGACCCATCCAAGATGTTTCCACTAGCTGACCTCTGTCACTCCTTTCATGGGTCTGGTAAGAACTTCCGATTACCTACACATAATTAAATAGTTAACCATAATAAGACGTGCAGAGACCCCCACATACATCTGGGCTTCCTGCTAGACTGGTGAACTTCACATTTAGCAGAACATGAGAGCAAAAGTTTTCAAGCATATGGTTTGGCTGTGTGTTACAGCACACCCATGACCACCTTCATTTGCCTCTTTAGTAATCATTATGACAAGGCTGAATTTTATAGAATATATAGACATATTTTAAAATTCTTGTCCTATGACAAAAATAAATATTAGAAGGTCAGCACATAAAAAGGTCTGGAAACTCACAACAAACAAAGGCAGATTGTTACATTTACAGTTAAGGAGCTTTTCTCTCATTTACTCAGTGTTTCCAAGGCCTTTCTGCTGCAGGTGTAACACATACCCCAAAAGCCTGAGTTCACATTCTCTACTTTGAACTTGCTGGGGCTCTGAACCTGTTTCACTATCATGCCAGTCCAGTAACTTCTTTCTTGCCATAAAAGTAAGAACTTCCAGTTCCCCTAATATTCAATAGCAGACTGCAAAGCGCGGCAGTGATATGTCAGACTAACCCCTGTAGCACACCTGTCATACCTCAGGAGTATCAACAGGGTGCTGGAGAAGCAGCATTTCCACGGAGTTGCAGAGCAGGAACATGCCCTTGTGGTCTCCCTTGCCTTGCATCACACCACTACTTAACAGTCCAGGCACTGTTCAAAGATTTAACTGGTAAGTGCTGCTGTTGAAAGATAATACCGAGCACTGGAATGGATTAAAATATGTTTTCCTGGTGCTGTGAAGGAAGTGAAAATCCATCTCAGCAGCTTCTGTTCTCCCAGTGACATACCAGATTTCTCCTCAAGTGAGGAAGTTCTCCCATACAAAAAGGCTTTGCCAAGCCTCCATTCAAATGGCTTGCCTTAAGCAGCAGTTAGTGGCAGACTCAATTTCCCTCAGAGACCACGTGCTGGGCACTACCATTTGAGTTTGTCTTGATGGCACTATCACATACATTTGTTCCAGTGAGGAATGTCGTTACACACAAACCCACTCATCCCTCTAAAGGGAAACATTTCAATGTTGCTAATTTTGGCTGTCTCCAGGGTATGGTGCCATTACCCTTACCTATCACTCATGGTATCTAACATAGACATGGAGTAGCAGTTGCATGAGGGAAGGATACTTGATTAAACAGCCAAGCATTGTAAGGCAAAACTAACAAACACAAAAGTTAATCAGCAGTATCACTGGCAGCAGGTCATTACGACACATGAATTTGCTTTATTTCCAAAACTGCATGTGTCGGTGCTTCATAATTCCCATTACTATACATCTCTTTTCCCTCATTTTTTCTCATATAAATGTACCTTTATATCTCTTTTCCCTAAAAAGCCCAAATGAAGATTGGCTGTGACAACACCGTGCTGCGAATGGTCTCCAGTGGCAAACACATCAACCGTGTGACATTTGAGTATCATCAACTGGATCTGCAGGAAACAGAAACAAGAAAGGAGAACAGCATTGAGGAATTTTGTTTTCCTAGTATCTGAAAAACCAGGACACACACCTTCACATAGCTAATGAAAATAATGTTCTATAATAATGTATTTTTTCCTTTAACTAGCTGGTGGTGTCAAGCCTTTCTATAAGCATAATTCTTTTTTTCATACAAATCAGTCATTCCCATCAGCAAGCAGGAAAAAGCAAGAAATATATTAATCTTCGTTATTACCATTATATTATTTCTGCAATGTTTAGCCTCATTTACCATATCAAAAATCAATAGCAAGAATAAAAGGGTGTGTTTCCTGTATAAATATTAGGAAAATAGACAAAAAACATAGTCTGGGGATATATGAAACCCACAATAAGTACAAACTTCATGCAGCAGCTTTATCCTTTTATATCAAGTATAAACAAACAAACAAAAAAAGATGGTGAAATACAACTCCAGTTTTGTAAGTGGAAAACCAACATTAGTGTGCGTAAAGACTACTGTTTTACTTATGACTATAAATGTACTATTTATTTCTAATGACATGTTTTTAATAAAAATTTATAGCATGAGACTTCCTTACACAAATCCAAACATAAATAAATACATTCAAAGAGTTGGCAAAGAGTTCTTATGTTGTATTTTTTCTGAAGAGGTCTTTTAACATTCTGATTAAACTTCCTAAGTCTTGTGCAGTTTTCTGGAAATGGAGGTTTTGAATATATGTTGCTGAAAAACCATGAACTATTATAAGCAAAGATTTGGTTTCTCTAGGTTGGTTACCCCTGCACACAGAGTAAGTTTCAGCGGTACACTTACTGGTACCTTCCCTCTTTCAGACTTTTTGGTCAGGTGTCCTGCTGACCCATGAAGGCCAGGATGCAAAAATATAGATTTATTTTTTCCAGGCCTTTGGTGTCCCATAAAAGGAGTGTCAGCCTTGAAGAGCTCTGGGAAGCACAAGAACAGCAGAGGACCAGAGCTATGTCCTAGGTTTGAGAGCAAAGTCTGATTGGTATGTTTTCTGGGAGTGATACCTGGCAGTAACAAGAGCAAGCTGTTCCTCCTCCAGGGCTCAGTTAATGGTGAAACCTAATTAATCCAGCTGCACTCCTGAAATCTTTCGCTCTAAATTATGGCTCTTAATCTCACAGTCATTCATCCAAAATCAAGTGTCTTGATTATTCAGCAGCTCTGCAGTTAATCTCCTGGACTGAAGTGAGTGAAAACCACAGGATGCCTCAGACTCTCCCTCTTTTGGTTTTGGAAGCCCTGTTTTTGTGACTGACCCATGAACAGACGGATGTCTTTGCAAGACTGGTTAGACTCAGGTGAGAGTATCTGCCCTGTAGGCCTGTGTTTATGGAAAAAGTGGGCATTGTGAGAATGTTACATTTCATTCCAAGGAAAACAGACAATTTCCAAGGAAAACCGACTCGGATTCCTGAGTGGGGGGTTCTCGACCACTACATGCCTGCTCCAGCCTCATGCACACCACTGTGGGCTTTCTGAGCCTTGCTGGAGAGCTGGCAGTGTTGGTGTCCCCACCCAGCATCAGAAACACCACATTCTATAATTCTAAAATCATAGAATGGCCTGAGTTGGAAGGGACCTTAAACGTCATCTAGTTCTAATCCCCCTGCTGTAGACAGGAACACCTTCCACTAGACCAGGTTGCCCAGAGCTCCATCCAGCCTGGCCTTGAATACTTCCAGGGATGAGGCATCCACAACTTCCTTGGGCAACCCGTTCCTGTGCCTCACCACCCTCACAGTAAAGAATTCTTTCCTCATGTCTAATCTAAACCTACTCTCTTTCAGTTTGAATCCATGCCCCTATTCCTGTCACTATATGCTCTTGTAAAAAGTCTCTCTCCATCTTTCTTGTAGGTTCCCCTTCAGGTACCGGAAGGCCACAATTAGGTCACCCTTAAACCTCTTTTTCAGGCTGAAAAACCCCACTTCTCTCAGCCCATCTTCATAGGAGAGGTGCTTCAATCCTCTGATTGCCTTGGTCTTCTCTGGACTCCCTCCAGCAGGTCCATGTCCTTCCCGTGCTGTGACCCCAGAGCTGGATGCAGCACTGCAGGTGGGGTCTCAGCAGAGCAGAGCAGAGGGGCAGAATCCCCTCCCTGCCCTGCTGCCCACACTGCTCTGGATGCAGCCCAGCACACATTTGGCTCTCTGGGCTGGGAGTGCCCATGGCTGGGTCATGTCCAGCCTCTCAGCCACAGCACCCCCAAGTCCTTCTGGCCAGGGCTGCTCTCATCTGTCCATCCCCATCCTGTGTTGGTACCAGGGTTGCTCTGACCCAGGTGCAGCACCTTGCACTTGGTCTTGTTAAACCTCATGAGATTCACGTGGGCCTTCTCCTAGAGCTTGTCCAGGACCCTCTGGATGGCATCAGGTGCATTTAGCCTGGTGTCATCTGCAAATTTGCTGAGGATGCACTTGACCCCCTTATCTGTGACATTAATGAAGATATTAAATCACACTACTCACAGTACAGGCCCCTGAGGGACACCACTTGTCACTGATGTAAGCTGGGACTCTGAGCCATTGACTTTACACTCTGGATGCAACTATCGAGCCAATCCTTACACACCTAATAATCCACTCATCAAATCCTTCACTCCAATTTAGAGAGAAGGGTGTTGTGGAGGACTGTGTCAAAGACTTCACAGAGAGCAGATAAATAACACCTGTAACCCTTCCCTTGTCCACTGATACAGTCACTCCATCATAGAAGTCCACTGATTTGGTCAATTAGGGAGAGAAAAATCAGGGCTCAATGAAAAAAAGCTTTTTTCTGAGGAAACTGGAAGTGACAGCACATCTCTGTCCCCAAATATCTTGCTTTGTTCATCCTTTCTGGGTGCCTGTAACTGTCAGGGTGGCCCTAACTGCAAGTAACCCCACCAGCCTTTTCTGAGCACCCTTCATGGAACCAGGAAGTTTCTCGGCTGCACTATTTGGGAATAAGCTCTTATGTCAAACTGTTCCAATTCATATGCCTCCCTTCATACTGGGGAGAGGTAGAGGCCTTTAAAAAACACTATGCCTTGGCCACTAGGAAACAGAGGAGTTGAAACTTCAACAGCATATTTCAGATCCAATAGCTGAGGGCTAATTCAGCGGTGAAGGTAAACGCGGAGTCTTTTGCTTCATGGAGTTTTGTAGTGGGATTTTCCACCTTTCAGCTTCCTGTGGTACTTTTTTTTGATACTAACATGGCTTAAATACCTCCAAAACACCAAAGTCTTGTAGAAATTATTCTTAATGCTAAAAGTTTTGAGATTTCATCTTTCATGTTGTACAGAGTGAACTTTATTAATTAGAAAACTTACTCTTACAGATAAAGGAAAATGAAAAACTACACTCTGCATATGATGGGCAGCACCACCTATCGATACTCTTTCATGTGAAGTACTCAAGTACATTGTGGTTTCCTCAGAACTAGCTGTCTTTTAATCAGCATAAATTTAGGCAGCACCATCAATGGTATCACTCCTCTCAGATGGCTGTCTTAGACAAACCCGGATCCCAGACAATCAGGCATTCTCTCATCTGTACTTTAACACCTACTTCATGCAGAAAATCAAGTTGCTTCCATCTGTGTATGTATATTTATTGAGGCCCTCATCGTTTCAGGAGTTGCAGAACTTAAGTCAGAAGAAATCAGCTCTTAGATGTCAAATGGCATGAATCCTCAAGGGTTTAGTACTGGAGAAATAAGGAAATAAGTATCCTCACAAGTGAAAAAAAAAAAGACAATTAAAGCACTGCAAGAAGAAAAATAAAAACTAAGGCCACTGGAAATTTTGCAAATGAGTGAAAAAAAAAGCAGGATTAGAAATAGGTGAACAACTAGACTACCTGCTGAAAGAAACAATGAAAGCATTTATCAATTAGCAAGGTTGCAGACTGGAGAATGACAAGAAATGGAAAGCCTCCTAAAAATAAAGAAAGAAATCAAGCCCCTAGCAATAAAAATGTAATAAAAGTCTTTGAAGAGGAAGTGTTTTGACATGTTGACTTTGATAACAAATTGTACGTCCAGTATTTAGACACCCTGTCATCAGTCACTGCAGGCAACATCATCAAATCTCACAAGTAATGAGAAAACCAAAAAAATCCTTGAGGAAAGGTGTGAGTGACAGCATTAGTGCAGATTCTGGTGTCTGAGAATAAACCAGTTTTCTTCATCTTTTTTACTTGGCATCACCACTTCCTTTTTTTTGGGAAGTGATAAAAAAGAGGTCATGATACTACAACAGCACATGGCACAAGAGCACTGTGCTAGACTTAGAAAGAAAACCACAAGCCTTGAACTGATATGTTAGCCAACACTCAAGCAATGACTGAAAAACTCTTCAGCACCACAAAAGCTACTAAAGATTCTACTGTCAGGAATTGTTTTCTGCAGGGAAAGGAAGCAATCAATGATTCTTACCGCAAAAAAAACCTCTTCAAAGACAGAGGGATACAGCACACATTATTAATTGAATTGACACGGATTATTAATGAATCAGTATTAAATCCAGGGTGGCTGTTCAGAAAAAATAATGCAGTGAATTGCCCAAAGGGAAGCTGAATTTCCCGCCTTAAAAATCTCAAATCCACTGAGATTTGACCATGAAAACTCTTTTACTTAAAACCATGCATAATTCTTCAGCTGAAATTTTGGGGTTTTTCTTTCCATCTATACCAGCTATAAACAAAATACATGAATTATAATGCAGATATTTAATACAGAGTGCAGAGTCTTTGTTGTTAAGACAACAAAGTCTTAACAACAGTGTTATTCAGGAGAGAAGATGGAAATATTCTGGAGGTACTGGGAAAAAAATCTGTCCCTAGAGAAGAGACTCCAGGCATTTGAAAGAATTAGTCAACTGCAAAGTGTTTGTCACGCATTTTTCAGCAATGGAAAGGGGAACATTGTTACAGAACCCACCAACACGGAGCAATCACAGATCCCAGAATATTCTGAGTTGAAAGGGACCCACAAGGATCACAAAGTTGCACTGTGCTCTAATGAACTGAGATAATCTCAGCCAAGAGCCTTATAAGTAGGACTTGATACAGGAACAGATACAGACTTGTTCAAGCTGTTTGGGATTTTTAAGGAAAAAAAAACCGCTTAGAAATTAAGAGTTATTTTCAATAAGTAAGGTGCATTAGAAATCTTTTATTGAAGTTGTTCTGATCACACTAAACTGGGAGGAGCTGTTGACTCCCTCGAAGGCAGAGAGGCCTCGACAAATGAGAGAGATGGACAATCACCAACCACATGAAGCTCAATAAGGAAAAGTGATGGATTCTGCACCTGGGATGGGGCAACACTGGACGTATGGACAGACTGGGGAATGAGAGGCTGGAGAGCAGCAACATGGAAAGGGACCTGGAGGTCCTGGTCTGTGGCAAGTTGAACATGAGTCAGCAGTGCCCTGGCAGCCGGGAGGGCCACCTGTGTCCTGGGGGACATCAAGGACAGCATCACCAGCCAGGTAAGGGAGGGGATTGTCCTGCTCTGCTCTGCACTGGAACAGCCTCACCTCCAGTGCTGGGGGCAGTTCTGGCTGTCACAATAGCCTAATGTAAGGCTACAGAGGGTCCAGAGGAGGGCCATGAGGATGGTGAAGGGCCCTGAGGGGAAGCTGTGTGAGGAGTGGCTGAGGTCACTTGGTCTGTTCAGCCTGGAGGACACTGAGAGGAGACCCCATGGCAGTCTACAGTCTCTCCTGCTGAGGGGAAGAGGAATGGAAGGCACTGATCTCTTCTCTGTGGTGACAGAGATGGGACCTGAGGGAAGGGACTGAAGCTGTAACAGGGAAGGTTTAGGTTGGATGTCAGAAAAAGGTTCTTTAGCTAGAGGGTGGTTGGGTGCTGGAAGAGGCTCTCAGCACCAAGCCCAGCAGAGTTCAAAAAGTATTTGGACAATGCTCTCAGGCACACGGTGTGATTCACAGAGATGTCCTGTGCAGGGCTGGGACACGGACTTTGTTTCTTGTGTCTTCCTTCCAAGTCAGGATATTTTATGATTCTTCAATTCCATTGATTTCTGTCTTCGGAGGTAAAAACTCAGAAGAACAATTTTAACTTAGAAAGACTGAAAATAGTGAATCATAGATTTATTGGTGGTAATGCGCTACTCCCAGTAATAATGAATGATAATTTTTTAAAGTTGAAGTTTTTCTGCTGAAATTATGTTGGCTTTTATCTTTCACAACTGACAATGAAAATAAGCACTCAGAGCAAGACATGTCTTGTCTTTCTGAATGGCACCCCAAGCACCTTCTAAAAGACCTTCTAAATATCTGCTCTGCTAAGTTAGAGTCTGTGAAATCATGCCCTGTTTTCTCTGTGGTGAAGTTTCAATCAACAGTCAGGGAAGAGTTTCACAAAAGCTGAATAGTAAGGAAAGTAGATTTGCAGAACACACTAAGCGCTTGTCTGTATAACCTCCTTCCCACCTAATGTCTGCTCCTACAAATTTAAAATACATCTCCTGTGCCATCACACTGCACTGGCTTCACATGCCAAGTAGATTTTGTGTATCTGCAGGGACTACATTACTTTTTGCACATAGGGTACAAAAGGCTCTAGACTCCATCATCCTCCACTGGAATATATGTAGTACCAATTATGTTACAGAGGCCAAGCTAATTTTTAATGACTCTAAGAAATTTCACTTCACGAAATGCACACATCTTAGGATCTCAAAGCTGTACTTAATTCTAAACACAGCTAAATTATACTTCAAGGAAGTGATTCATTATAGTCATTTTTATTCAGAGACTCATTACTTATGGTATCTGAGTAACTTTCTTGTAGATAAATTGACACAGTTTTCAGTTTTCCCCCCACTTTGCTTCTTATCTTTAAAGATCAGCAACAACTAATCATAGCAACTATGGATTTTGTACGCACATCATTTCCTATTAAAGGAAATGCAGTGTATTACACGTGAGTCACTACAAAATGAAAAGTTTTCATTATCTGTTCTTTTGAATAAAATTGATATTCATGGTACCGTGCTACTGCAAATTACCATCAAACCATCAATTACAGTGTTGACTAATAGCTTTTTTTTATAACTTTGCCCCTCAACAGGAAAGCAAGCAGATTTATAACCAAAATTTGCCTTCAATCTATATACTGGTGCTCAGTGTCCTCAGTGTCCCTCATTAGGACTCCCACAGCATTTTGAAGACCCCCCCCTTCAGGTCAAGCACATGATGCTTGTTTCATGAAGGGCACATTTCTCATGGATGTCCCAGCACTTGGCACCCACTGTGCCCTGGAAGCCAGGAGGGCCACCTGTGTCCTGGGGGCACCAGGCACAGCATCACCATCCAGGTAAGGGAGGGGATTGTCCTGCTCTGCTCTGAGCTGGAGCAGCCTCACCTCGAATGCTGGGGACAGTTCTGGCTGCCACAGAATAAGAGAGAAGTAAAGTTATTGGAGAGCATCCAGAGGAGGGCTGTGGAGAAAGGAAAGGGTGCCTAGAGGAGAAGCCATATGAGGAATGCTTCTCACTGCTTCTGCCAGGAGCTCACATGCTCCAAAGCTGGAAGAGAAACATCTTTTGAACTTCAAGCTCACAGGCACAGCACCCTAGCTCTCCACCTTTGCTCTGGTGCCATCCCTGGCTCTCACTTGTTGAGGGAGGATAATCTTGGCTCTTCTCCTACAGGATTTCTCCTACCCTGGCTTCCCACTGCTGGTGGTGAGGAGGTGCTTGGGGAGAGCTCCTTTTTGTGGAGGAGAGCAGCAGAAGCTGCTCTATAATTCAGTCTTACCATCATCAGGACAAACTGACACGATCACATGTGCAGATAAAGGCAGGCACTGGCATGCCTTTAAATAAAACATTATATAAAGCTCAGTTATTAAAACAATATGAGGCAATAGTAGAGAGGATGACTGAGTACAACTGAGTTGTCACACAACAACAACAAAAAAATTACAGAATTATCATAACAGCAGATGATTTAAAAATCATAATAATTTGTCTGAATAACAATCACTGTCTTTGGAAAACTCAGCTGTAATTAAGTGACAGATACCAGCAGATATGTACAGCACAACAGAATGGACTGAACTCAAACAAGGTGGATGGTGATGATTTCTTCTGTTCAGATGTCAGAAGTTCAATTACAGTGATGGAGGTATTTGCTGAGAGTCTCAGCTGATCCCACCTGGCTTCCCCCAATCCAAAACCCCTTCTGGTAGTGAGAAGTCACACAAGGTGCATGGCTCAGCAGGAACTGGACAGATGCAGCTCCATGACCTATAGCTGTAACCCACTGCAACCCAAAATAGGCACCTTCTCATATCAGAACTATCTGTATGTGGATTTTGCAGGTCCCAGAAAGCCCTTCAATATGGAGATGGGTGTGTAGGGATACAGTCAAAACCTAACCTCTCTGGAAAGATTTCACAACCTTTTGGTTAAGAAGTCTATATTTACAAGGGAAAAATTCTCTTCTGATGAGTTCTTTGGGCCCAAGGACTATGCCAAGCAGACAGGACAACAAACAGGTTCGAAGAACTTTGTTGTCTCTTCTGTGAGGATACAAGACATGACAAAATCAACAATATCTCTAAGTAGGTGTTGGTCTCATTCCTGCTCAAATTCAGGTATTGTAGTAAACTGAGCATTAAACTGGGCACCCTTTGAAGGAGGTCCAAACATAGACCCAAGTTTTTGTTTCTCTTAAAAATATTTCAGTTTGGAAATTTGGCCACTTCTCAAGGCAAAGGAGATTGATAAGACATTTTTCTGCCATACTTGAATTTGAATTTTCAATCGTCCTTCGGTCCTGCCAGATACAGCAATCAATTGGAAGCCAAAAATGAAGTATACCAAATGAAGTGGTAACCATACAGGGTCTCTGACTGTTTAATCAGTCAAGCTCCAGCCTCACCTTTGGGAATGTGTGGGCAGTTTCTTATTGTACTAAAAATCCTCTGTCTTCACGCTGCTACAAGCTCCAGGGCTGAGCTGAAGCTCTGAGAAGAAGCAATATTACTAATGCAACTGGTGAAAAAAGACTTCTGTTAAAGTACACTGGGTTCCTTTAAGTAGAGGAGATGACAAAGATATAAAAACCCTCTTAAAAGCAGGAAGAATTGGATCCTCTAAATAAGAGGCAGAAAAGAAGTAAATCTGGAAAGCTTCATAGAGCCATCCCTGCATCATAAAGTTAATTCTTAATGCAGCTGACACCCACATTTATAATCTCATTACTCCAAACATGTAGCTATTTTTGGAAGGAGATTGGTTTTGGCTGATCCATTTGTCACTACAGCTATATCAGCCCTACCTGCCCATATACAGTATTTTTCACATTAGAAATAGATTCTTCAAAAAACATGGAAATTGCTCTGTGTGTACTATCATAATCTGGTTAGATTGAACACGGATAATGGGGATTACAAAAATAAGAAACCTGCTCGTTCTCAGCTCATCTGAGCTGTCAATCTCTACAGGCAGTGAATGGTACAATTTTTGTGGGGAGGTGAGGATACAGTGGAAATAGTGTTCAGAAGATCTAATCTAAAATGAAGAATGAACTAGTCTGAATCCAGGGGGACTTGTCCCAGTGTTGAGGCTTGCTCTTATCCAGAACCAGCTTAATTGAGGAGTATGATCCATCAGTGTGCTCCCATCTCTTGACTGATTTGGACAGTTTTTCTTGCTGTCTTATTAAGGAAAAGTGGAGCAGGAGGGAAAAGTTCTGGCAAGTGTGTATTTGCATACTTCACGGAGGACACATCAAAGTCAAGTAGATTTTGGAGCCTGCATTGCATCAAATGCAAAAGGAAAATCATTCGGAAAAGGCAAAGCTGGTTCATCATAACCCAGGGATATGATTACAAGACACCATCATTGAAAAGCCATCAGTTCTATCAGTAACTTCAAAACAACTGTGACAAAAACTGGAGCACAGCTTAATTCTAAATAATAAGACCATGGAAATAGATCCCACCTATGCTCATGTTTCTTGTAGAATTGATTTATTGCCATTCATAATTAGTTATTGATTACTAGTCGGTTAGCTACTAATTCCTGTACAGCTTACTATTTCTACTAATTACTGCTATTTTACACATCGGGATATAGTTTCTTTGGTGTTTGCTAATCTACAGAGGTGTAGTAGTGTAGTATCTGGTAAGCTTGCAAAACTCAAAAGTGGAATAAAACCAAGTGTGTTCCAATGCCAGTGAGCTGTGTGCTCACTGCAGACCTGTTAGAGAGCGGGGCTTTTGCACCACTAATTAGTGGTTTGTCATCAGTCTCATCTGTTTCTGTTCGGAGCCAGGAGTATTAGAAAGGCAGTCGAGCCAGTTTCTCATGTTCGGACTTGGAAGTTTATTATATCTTATCAAAATTTACAGAAAGCATACAGCACTTCTAGCTGCTTGCTAGAAGTAGGAAAAATGGTCTAAGCTGAGCCTGTTTCAAGGCCTTTTAAAGCTAAACAGACCAATAAAAGTTTAACATCTATATTATTTATACTTCTGATCCAATAATAGATTCCCATTACCCTTAGAGTGACTTTCAACTGACCAATCCAAAGGTAACTACCTAAGTTCCATGAAGAAGAAGGAAGAGAAGAAGATGAACAAGAAGAAAAGACAGCACCCAAAATTCTCCATCTTGTCCCCTAACTACCACTATACTGTAAAAACCTAAAATTTAAAACCCATCACCCAGTGAAAACACACATATCTAACCCACTACACATTTATGATTTCTAACTCATTTTTTATATTTACAAATCTTCTCCAAGGTTTCAGGTCCAGTGCAGCATTTTCATGGGGGTCTGTGCCTGGAAGCACAGAAAACTCAAAAACTCCAGTTTCCTGAGGTCCAACACAGACCCCAGCCCCTCAGAGATGTTCTGTCTGGAGAGGACTCAACACATCATCTGGGTGCTTGCTCCATAGTTGCACCAAGTTGCTCAGGGCCTTAGCCAGCGAAGGGTAGAATTCTCCATGGACAGGGAGGCCATAACCTGGCTATTCAGCATTATATGGTCCCTCCAATGATATTCTAAAACACCCTCTCCATCACAAGGGAATTGCACAAGCAGTGAATAAGGTAGGCACCCTGTCCAGCACCATGGGTCCTACTAAACAGCTGCTGTTCTGCCATCAGCCATCACAGACTCTCAAAGCTAGTGGGCAGGAATGGTGTCCTTAGAGAGGCAACTTGCCCAGCTTCACTGCAAAGGGAGACACAGCAGGCCAGAGGGGTTGGAGGGGTCTTGGAGCAAGCCTAATGACCATTTCAGTGGTGTCACAACACTGACATTCTAATGGAGGATGGAAATTAGATGCAGACAGCAATACTGTCACACTGTGTGCTGAGCAGAGGCTGTGGGATCCCATCCACAGGAATCGCTGGAGTAATTGCGGGGCTGGGAGGTGTTCTCTGAGCCAAGACCCTCCCAAGACCGGTCTCACTGAATAATTGGAGTCATCCACAGTGTCAGGGTCCTCTTGCTGGTCAGCAGTGAGAAACAGTGCCTGGGAACAGCAGGCATTCAAAATGGATCAGGTGACTGGCACCAAAACCCTGTTTGTTTGGCTCTAATGATCAGGGGGCCCAGGACTGTCATCTGAGTTGCAGGAATCTCAGCTTCTATATTCTGGATATAATATTTGATTAAGCCACAGAGATGCTTCAAATTAATGCAGCAGTTAATAAACAAGTCTTTGCATAGTTAGATACAAGGATTTATTTGTAATTTCTACTATACAAACAGTCATTTTCACTGCTTTAGGGAAAATTTTTTGATTGAGATCTTTTGGAACATACTGTCTTGATACCCTACACGAGAGTATTGAAATCGTCAAAAAAGGGAGGGGAAATGCTGCCCAACCTGTGACTGGTATATCATCTACAGGAATGGAGGGTTAATACATTTTTCTGAAAAGAGGAACTTAAATAAAGGGCATTGCTCATATGTAGAACAAGAGAACTTACGTAAATTCAAAGTGATGTTCTATTTTTGCCACTGTTAATTAAATGTTATCTTGCGTGCTTCATGCTTACAAATCACTCCAGCTATTGTCAGATCTCAAGTAGCTTCCCTTCATTTCTTCTTCTTCAATGAAATCAATTTGAAAGTCTCTTTCAGTGATTTGCTTTAAATTGGAAAGCACTCCCAACTGCAAGACTGAACAATATAGTCACTGATGTGCATTGATACTGATAGAGCATTATTCGTCAAGCTTGTGTTTAGAAGTGAACATCTGACTGGAATCTGTAGCATGGTTTATTTTCACCCTCTTGATTTTTCAAGACTGGATAAGCCTCAGAAGCCGTGAAGGTAAGCAAGCACCACAACTCTATCAGGGAGCACACAGATCCCAAACTATTGAAGGGGAGGTGCTAGGAACCTAGACAGAAACACCAGCAAATGAAGTCAGCAGGTAAGTTGTGTTCATATCATCATCATCATCATCATCATCATCATCACCATCATCATCATCATCATCATCATCATCATCGTCTGTGGAGACCTTGAAAGGCACTCCCAATTAGAAAGACAGGAGAGGCCTCTCTCAGCTGTCTCCTTTTGATAACGAATCCTGTTCTAGCAGGTCAGAACAATCCTTGTCTTGTTCCTTAGGTCAGCCCCATGCCCTCTCCCTGCCCGTCAGCCTTTCAGTCACTCCCACCCTGTTTCCTTGCTGGCCCCCATGCCCTAATCCCATCCTTGTAACACCCTCATGCCCCCTAGTAATTGCCCCTCCCCAAAACCCCCACGTATTTAACCTGGACTCTCAGACCAACGCCTTTGCCTTTGCCTCTGCCTCTGAATGCTGGACTGTGCACATGTGTGGCTGAAATAAAAACCTCTGTAAAACCCCTGCAAAGGCTCTTCCTGCTTCTTCACCTGCTTCACCTCAACAACTACCCCAACAACAACAATCACCATTATCATCATCACCATCATCCCTCATTTTGGTGGAGACAGGGAGAAGGGAAGGTGTAAAGCCCCTCTACTTCTTTAAAATAAAAGAAGCCAGGAAAAGAGTAGGTTTCTTCCAATCTGCTGGGATGACAGAAGATGCTAGTGACCAAGGCTGGAGTTGTATCACTCATGTCCTTCTCTTCCTTGCTTCTGGCTTCTCCGGTGTGTCTGACCTTCCTCTGTGCAACTCACATGGAGAATCTGTCACATCACTCCTGCCAAGCTAGCAAGACAGTGCAGCTTAGCGAAGGACTCGGTGAGTCACTGTGATTCAGGGCCAGGCTGGGAGAGGGTGGAAACACAGTCTCCCCTTTCTGGCAGTGACAGGTTGCTGGAACAGCCTGAGACATCCCAGTTTGTTGGGAACAGCAGCTAGCTAAGGATCTGATATTGCTTTGGAACACACCTTTGCTTTCCAGGGACAGCCCATTTGACAGAAGGTTGCAAATGGATATATTAAAGGAAACTATTTCCCTTTGCAATCTTCAGAGCATACTCTGGGGCCTAGCCTCCCACCTGTTTTGTTTTCTTCAGTATTAATACTTAGGAAAAAGACTCAGAATCAACATCCCTCTCATCCTCTATTTATGCAAGCTGCAAATACCATAAGGCAAATGGCTCCCCTGAGAAATGGCATACTAAACTCTCGCCCGATGTTGCACACCTTTATCAAGAGCTATAAAGTGCCAGGATTTTAGCTGAGCATTGGAAATACATCTGTTGTTCTAGATCATGCTGTTCCTGGCTTAATAGCACTCTGAAAAGGTTATCTGGCCTTTTAAAAGAAATTCATAGTAATAATTCTTTTTTTCTTTTTTTGCAGAACAGACATGGAGCATTTTTACCCCCAGTAACGTATTTCTCAGTGGTAATTCTCATTACACATACAGTAAAAAGACACTTGGTCAGGTTTCACTAGAAATTAAAGCAGCCCTTTCCCTTGTCTTCTCCAAATTGTTCTGGTGCTCTCATAGGTCCTGCCTTGCCTGTAGTGACCACTGTCACAGGAATAGAAATGTTCAGCTCCTCACGGACGCACTCGTGACCCAGTGAAACCTTGCTCTGTCTGACTCAGCTGTGATTACTCACTCCTCTCTCTTAGGAGATTAGTCTCACCTTTGGTTTACCACAGAGTTTTCCCACTGCTACTTACATAAATCATTTTTTATCCCACCAATATTTGTGTTTTCAACATTTTCTATTAAATAATGAAGAATAAATTGACCTTTAACAGGGATCCTGTCCAAAATCCCCCACCCTTCTTCCCTCCACATTGGCTTAAAGAGAATGATTGCAGGGATACATAGTGAAATCATGTTTTAGCTGTAATGATACTAGGTTTTTCAGTCCATTTATTTTTACTGATACTTAAATAAAGTAGAAGGAGATAGTACATTGTGTGTGGGAACTGGAGTCTAGTGGTACGGGACTTCAGCAGCAAAGATGCTTCAAGTAGATAATATAGAATTATTCTAAGCCATAACCTGAGTTTGCATTCATCAAATAAGGTAATTGCAAATTGAGAAACTCTATGGGTCAAAACTGTATGCTTAAATACAGCTGTTTTGGGGAGATCAAAACACAGAGAAGTATTTCCCCCTTTTTTTTGGCAGTTCACTTAAGTTCATAAAGCAGGAGGATATGTTGATGGAACAGCACAGATTTGTTATCCCAAATGCTGATTCTTGAGATTCACTGAAAATATTTGTATCATTTAACCAGAGGGTGCCAGCAACCAAAAGGGGCTGATGAACCATTAGTCTGGGCAAGTGCTGACCTGCTGCCAGCCTCTGTTCTGTACCAGAGCTCTTCAGTACAAAACCTGAGCATGTTTCAGAGAGCAGTTTCTTCCAGGCAGCATAGACCAGGCTGCATGTGGCTAGCTTACTCTGCCAAAAATCAGACACCAGTTGGACACAAGGGACAAGAGTTGTAAAACCACATTATGACTGCAAGTTAAACTAACATTTCCAATATTAAAACAGACAACAAACCTGTGGCTAGAAGATGTCATCCAGCTGAGGTCGATAAAAGATGCTACCTCCATGCTGCCCCACCTCTGCTGTTCCCTTCACACCAGCCTTGCTGAGAATGCCGCAGAAGCTGATGTCACAAGCTGGTGCATGTATTCAAATGTGATGGGGGATACCAGGTATGCTCTGGAGAGGTCACTGAGCCCCCAAGACCTAGAGACCCAGATGGCCTGGGTATTCCCAGACTGGCCTCAGTGACCATATGAAACCATCCAGAACTGGGCACTGTGCTCAGCAAGATGCTGCCAGCTCCCGTGGAAACAGCTCTGTCCTCAGTGGGGTGGGAGATCTGAGGGTCCTCTCTCATCTCAGATCTTTTTTCTTCATTGCATTAGTTGACTTTCTCCTTCTTCTGAGCATGCCCTAGTCTGTATCTTTTGCCAGTGAGCGGAGCCTTTGACCCAGAAATCCATAAGATGGGTGATTTAAAAAGTTCCACATGATTCTGTGATACCAGAGAAAGTCAGAAAAACAGGTTTAAATGCTTTACACCTGAATTTTGCTTGCAATGAAGTTAAGATAAGAGATGATAGAAATGGAACTGAGGCTTCTGTCTTTGCTGTTTTTCCCTCTCATGGTCTCTGCATGTTTGACTTGTCTAAGGCTTCATAGTCAAACGGATGCATCCGCTGCCCCCTTCATCTTTCCTCTAGAGGCAGTTCTTTAATAAATCTCTCAGCTTAGGAATAGATATTAATGTTGATTAAATGAAAACCATTCTTGACATTTCAGATGCCTTTTACTGCATTGGCAGAATAGGAATGGGAATGAAAAGTGGTTTGTGTGTTTTGTAAGAAAGCTGTTCATTAACAGCAATTGTTTTCAAATTACAAAGCAAGTAAAGATCTCTATTCCATCCCCTTAATCTTATTTAACTTTCAAAGGAGGAGAGCAGGCTATTCATCTTACTGAAAAACTTGATTATGTCCTATCCACTACATGGCAAAGACCAAGACTGGGGTACAAGAACAGAGAGAGGTAACAGCAGCACCAACATTTTGAGCTCCTGAATGTAGTTGCTAGTAGTCCTTTATGACTAGAGCTACGACCAAAGTGTTCTTTTACTAGCTGTGAATATGTTTTTACTTCAAGGAGCAAGAATATTTCAGATTAGTATCTAAACACTCCATTTTTTTTCTGAGTGCTTGTGAGTCATGGAAATAACTGTTGTTTGTTTTCTCATTTGGGGTGAATGAGCTCCAAGATTGTACAATGAGCAGGATAAACAATTAAGAACATTTAAAACTCATGTTTACTTCTAACCACCCCTCAGCGCATTTCTTAACAAATGTGGTTGAAAGGCACATTCATGACATTTTGATGTTTAAAAGAAACAAATACTTTTTGTGCTTGGGAGAAGGAAGGGGGCTGGTATTCAGTGCATCTCAGCTGTTACTTCAAATTTCTGAAAGATATGTCATGTTCAGTTAGTTTTAATTTCTTTTCAATTTAAGATACTTTATTTCAAAAGTGGTTGTTCATGATATTTCACTGCCCATTTTATGTATTAATTATTTGAGTCAGAGGTGAAGTTAAAATGTCAACATGATTTAGGTTTCAACTAAAACATTTTCAATTAGATATTAATATAACATCATTGTAAAAGTCCCATTTTAAAGCCACTGAGTCACTAATAAAGAAATAGAAATCACCATTATAATAGTTCTAGAGCAGACTGAGAAAAGAAACTGAAGACAAGTGAGCCGTATTCCTGGAAAAGGAAATGCTAGCCATGACCTTGATATTAGCGACAGGAAAACAGCCATTTTATTCTCTTTCTGACCAACACCTCGCCTTCCTGAGCTGCAAACCAAACTTTGCATGTTGCAAGAAGCCCGTGGTGATGGAAAGGCTTTTCGGCTCCAGAATCATACTTCCCCAGGTAAGATAACTTCTGGGACCTGATACCTTCTGCAAAGGAAAAAGATCTTAATATAAGTTATACTTAAAGGCTGAATTAAATCGGCTTAATAAACAGACAGTCGAGGCTGAAGAAATTAGGGATGGTATTTGGAGGCAGCTGCTGTGAGCTCAGAATAACTGCACTTACCAGCTTCTTCCCAGCCTCCCCAGGTGCATGGGAGTTTTCTGGATACCCTTGGCAAGGAAGGCAGGCCCCTGGCTCCATCCCATCACAATCAGCATGGTCTCCCAAGCTGAGAGCCACTGCACCTGCACCTGCCTTCTACTTGCCTATGGCTGTAAACACAAATCCCCTCCTGGGGGGCATAGGCATATGACGGGACTTCTAGCAACCCTCGGCTCTGATTAACTGGTCCAGCCACCTATCTAAGCTTCTGCCTTGCTGCATCACAGCAGAAGCAGCTGTTAGGGAAAAACATGTTGAAATCCATCTTTCCTGCTGGGGAAGGGCTTGACTGAGTGTGTCACCTGGGATGGGGTACTGGAGATCTCACCTGGTTACTTCCCACCACCCAGTGACACAGGGGCAACACTGTACAGCAGAACAGGAAAATGAGTCAAAATAAAAGCAACTTTTTTCGTTTTCCTAGCTATTGCCAGATTATGTTGGACAGACTCAAACGGGAGGTTCACAGTGTTATGGAAATATGTGACTGCATGCTGAAGGTGGAAATTATTGTTGGCATTGCAGAAGAGGTGCCTTTGGAGGTTATGACTCAACCAGAAAGTCCTTCCAAATTTCAAATTAATCACTTGGCTGTAGGTATGACAAAGCCCACAGATCCTAGTTGATGCCTTTGGATTCTCTGAAGAATCAAGAACAGATGAGTACTGAAATGAAATAAAACCCTGCAAGTATAATATAAGCCCACTTCTCCAACGTTGTCTCTTGAATTTGGTCATGAGACTAAATGTTTATGAGTTCATAGTGTTTGGGTTTTTATATATCTGCTCTTTTTCTCAGGTATTAAGGTAAAAAAACCCTAAATCAGACCAGTATTTACTGATATTCACGTATTACCAGTCATCAAGGTATCCTTGAAATCGATTGATTCAGTTTTACTTCCCTAAAGAGCCGAACACAAGCAATTATGTAGAGACAGCACATGCAGCAGTGAACCTTTCCCCATGGGAAATCATGGGAAGTGTTATGGTAAAATATATGTAAGTCTCCCTCGAAAAGATGATTCAGAAGAAAAATGCATATTCTAAATAGTCATCATGCTCTTGATGAACTTTTCCTGAAGCCTTTTGTTATTAGGCAACTAAAGAAAAAACAAACATCCTCAGTTCCATGAAAAAATCCAGAGGAAAAGCTCTAAAAATTGTATTTTTGTCAACTAATTAGCTAACACTGTAACTTCACATAATTAAATATATCACAACAGTTATACAGCAGAAGACATTATTTATTTATTTATTGCCTTTTGAATCCTTTAGGTTTAATAATTTGTACCTTAAGGAGAAAGATCATGTAGAATGTACAGAACCTGGTCAGTCAAAATCCAAATAAAAAGGCCCAGAGTGCACATCAGGAATGCAGAGCTTTTCCCCCATTTCCCTTTTTTTGGCCCTCACACCAGCTTTTCCCAAGAGCTACTGAATACATCTTCCATTTTTGCTCTTTTATGCCAGAGTCTTGCCATTCCACAGAACAAATTGGAAAACTGCTATATACGTTCATCAGCTAGTCTAGAAATCAAGCCTGTTTTTTTCAATTTTAGATAGAATCTTGCAGAGAAACTTTTAACTTCCACATTTTAGAAAAATATCCTGTATTTCTTAGGATGTAGCTGTCACTTTAATATTAATGTCCCAAAAGAAATATATTTTTCTATAGCATAATGACATTTTTTCACAGTACCTGCTTCCCAATTCCTTGCACATATTTGCTGCAGTGCTACCTGCTCTGCTTGCTGGGTGATAGCTTTGTGATGGCATTGGTGAAGTAGATAAGGAGAGGAGGGGGAAATGAGTGTCTACAATTTACAGATTTTAAAAATGATTAGTTTATTTCTCTTATCATACATTTTATGTATGCGGCTTCTAGAAACAACTATCTGAGTCACCAGAATGAAATTTCAGAGTGAATCCGCTGTGATTTATATTCCTTTTTTTAGCCCACTGTATGGAACAATACAGACTGTTTTCACTTTGAATAGTCATTTAGAACCACAGAATCATTGAATTGTTTAGGTTGAAAAAGACCCTTAAGATCATGAAATTCAACCACTAGCCCAGCACTGCCAAGTCTACCATTAAACCACCAAGTGCCACCTCTACATGTCTTTAAAATATTTCCAGAGATCGTGACTCCAACACTTCCCTGGAAAGCCCGTTTCTATATTTTACAATTCTTTCCAAGAAAAACACTTTTGTAATACCCAGTTAAACCTCCCCTGGTGCAAATTGAGGCCAATATCTCTCATCCTACTGCTTGTTACTTGGGAGAAGAAGCCACCACCCACCTGAGTACAATCTTCTTTCAGGTAATTGAAGAGAGTGATAAAGTGTCCCATGAGCCTCCTCTTCTCCAGGCTAAACAACCTTTTATATTTACTAATTGTATTTTCTACACTTAGAAGCTGGATTTTATGTATAGATTTCTATTGTGACTACTTGCTCTCTCAAGTATTCATAAAAATGTATATTTTTATGTATACTAACAATTAAAGACAAAAGCCTCTTCTTTTACTCCTACTAGAGAAAAACTATCCCTCCACTATTCTGTTTTTTGAATGCAATTCCTCTAGATGAATTGTTTCAGCAACTGTTCCGTTTTTCTGGATGCTGTTTCAACATTTCCTGCCTTTAGGCAACGATGACAAACACAGTCTTCTTTTCCACTGTGACAAACCTACAGCACTTCTCCACACTAGCCTGCACCATGATGCAGCAAAGTTATGGAAAATCTACCAACGCATATCAGCTCAGGCTTGGTTGTCCAAAATGGATTTTTGGGGCCTGTAGATAGATATTAAAAGTAATGGGACCGTTTAAAGACATTCCTCATAAGCACAGAGACAAAAGGATTGCCTGTTAATGTTACTGTGCAAAAGGATGGCAACAATAGCTCTGAATGTTTGTGGCCTGCAGAGTGATAATTTTTCACAGAAGTTGTCTTGTTATCACTTTTTTTTCCTGTGCTATGTTATTCAACATAGGTTTTTGCCTCGTCCAGACCATATTTTAATTAATCCTTAGCAGATGGATAAAAATTGGTGTTTTGTCTCTGAAAAACTTTGAGAGCTCCCTGACATCTGGTGGAGGATAATGATTAAGACTCATGAGCCTCCTGAAATACTTTTTCACATAGGTCTGAGTCATGCTTTCAGACCAAGATGAGAGCTTGCTTAGTAAATAGAATCTGAAGAATAGGCAAAAGAAGTTGTGTGACTGCTTTCTCCTAACTTCCAGCTTTGGTAACTTCCAGCATTAACACTACTTATTTGCAAGCATCTGGGAGCCAAGTCTTTGAGGGCATCTTTGAAGCAGGAGGGGAGAGCACCCAGGCTGCTTCAGGGTGGAGCTCACTCTCTGTTTTGGTCAAAGATCAACTCCTGCACAGACAGGAAGGAGTGATGATGATTTGGAAATGTTTCTGCCAGTATTTCATTAAAGATATGTAATTCACAGATTAGTAAATGGAGGTATCTTTCCAAAGTGCCTAAAAGAGTAAGATCATCTATTTAAGATCTTTCCAAGGAAAATTAATGATGTACTGAAATTCATACAACCTTGTAATCAATTGACAAGCTGGACTGTATCAACAACAGACATCTTTTATCAGACACATAAAGAAAGGAAGTCTGTATTTGAGAACATAAAAAAGACGTATGTGAAAGACCTGTCAAGCCAATTGAAACAGACCTTTGACTAGTGTGTAACCTAGAAATATAATTCTGCTGTGTATAAAAAAATGATTTTTTTTGAGACATTCCTATTATAGTGGAAGCTACCTGGCAAAAATCATGGCACATTTTTATAAATGTTTTTTTAATGCAGAAATTGAACGTTACTCTGTGAGATCCTGTTTAATGCTGAAGAAAGGTGGTCACACAAGAATCAAAACTAAGGATGAACTGAACCAACCTAAAAAGGCATGAATAAGTACAGAGGCATTTCAAGTTCAATTTTCCAGTATTTTGCTAATATATTGTAGCAGGATTTTCCCTCTACCACAGAAGAGCTCATGCGTTTTGTCTATCAGCTGGTGCAGTAACTCAGGACATTTCCCCCTCACATGAATCTGCTAGCTGGTGAGAACCCAGGTCGGACAGCTCTCCAGTAGTGAGTTATCTGTGGTGCCGTGGAGGTGGCACTCCCAGCTGACAATAAACATCTTTCCTTGAAAGTAAGTTGAAGGGAGGTAAGCCTTGTATTTCTGACTGACAGACACTTCACTTTACAAACTATAAAAGCTACACAAAACTTTCACAAAGCAGAAATCTTCTGCACATTCACTGGAAATGTTTGAGGACCTCTCCTCTAAATGAGGACACCTCTTGAGTTACTTTCCTGGGAATTGAGTGACAGGAAAATTGTGTGCTCCACCATCAATTTGGTGATAGGCTACACTGATTTCCTGACTATGCTATTTCTTCACTAGCTGTAATATAGGTATCTTTATCATTCACTGTTTATGTATGTACTAGTAGTTCTTTTGTTTATCCTGTGTATTAAAGGGTCTGTTAAAATATTTTGTCTGTTAATCTTATGTCTATTCAACACATAATTAATTTTATAATAGACCTAACTGGCCATCCTTAAGAGCTTGAGCAAGAGCAATTTGGGGTTCAGGTCGCCTCAAATAAAGCTACTGTTAGAAATCTGAGCCTAAGACAGGACTTGTCTACATTCTCACTTCATTCTTAACATATATATATATATTAAACATACATTCACTTTATTATGCAATATGCAATATATGCAATATATNTTAAAGGGTCTGTTAAAATATTTTGTCTGTTAATCTTATGTCTATTCAACACATAATTAATTTTATAATAGACCTAACTGGCCATCCTTAAGAGCTTGAGCAAGAGCAATTTGGGGTTCAGGTCGCCTCAAATAAAGCTACTGTTAGAAATCTGAGCCTAAGACAGGACTTGTCTACATTCTCACTTCATTCTTAACATATATATATATATTAAACATACATTCACTTTATTATGCAATATGCAATATATGCAATATATGCAAACTTGGGAGACTCTCATAGAATCATAAAGTTTGGAAAAGACCTCCAAGATCATTAAGTCCAACCACCTTGCTTTATGTGGTCCTCAGATTGTGCAGGAGGAAAGAAGATGAGGGCAAGGATCAAAACTCTTGCAGAAACTGATGGACATCGAAGTAACATGACAAATCCTATATAATCTTGCTTGACCTCATTGCTGGCTCTGTTCTAGGCAGGAATTTACTCTAAGGACTTCTGAAGGTCCCTTATGACTTGAATTATCCTTCAATTCCATAATCAGACACAGACCATATGGATATTATTGCTGGAAAGTGGAGATCACCACATTTTCCTGAAATCAGTCACCACAATTGGCTTCATTCAATTCACAAAATTCACTTTATTCATGATTTTGATCTCTATATTTAGTGTGGAACTCCACTTCTGAATAAAAGGGATGACTCCAGAGATGGCTATCTCAAAAGACAGCATCTTTTAATTGTTAAAGTTGGAGTCAGATTTGCATTCAAACGCAGCATAGCCCATTGGTACCTGTCATGCCTTGACAGAAAAGTTTTAGCACATCCTAGAGGTTTAGGCATGTGATGCTTTTTAAAGATTATTTTAAGAAAGCAAGACACCTAGGTCTGGAACCTTCTTTGTACAATATCCTAATTTAACTTGCAATTAAAGTGTGCAGCTGGGGATTTAACTGGAATCATAAGGTACAGTGGTGGCCAACCTGTCACCCACAGCCTTGAACTCACTTGTGACGGGAAGGAAGCCTCCCCTGCTGATCTTTGATTCAAATAGACACAGCACAACTCATTTCCTTTGGTCTTCCTAAGAGAAAGCAGTTCCCAGTCTGAGCAGCTGGGGTTGGCTTTAAGCCCAAAAAAGGCTGAATGGATGGATTTAGGGACAGAGTCATAAAATGACTAATCGAAACAGCAGTGCCTAACCCTCTCAATAGTCACATGCTGTGCTGACATTTTCAGGCAGGTCAACTCCAGGTGGCCCAGTTACTCAGTGGCATTCAAATCAAATCTTACAATGTGGCCCTATTAGGTCCAATCATTAATACCTATTTTCACCAATGCTAAAACACTTAGACGAGGCTCCAGGTGACTCTGCAAGATCTCGAGACAAGAACCAGTAATGAATGTACAACCTGCTGAGTAATGAGGCCATTTCTAGGTAGAGATGAATGTTTACTTGGGAATAATTTTATGGTTCATTTCACCTGAAAACCTTCTCAGAAAAATGCAGATGCTGCCATAATGGATTTCGAGGGGAAACATCAACTAAAGAACTCTACAAGGCTCTAAATTTTAAAAATTTTTATTTCAAAGGATTTCATAGAGTAATCGATGCGGTGAAAGACATTTGCGTGATGAGATTTTCCAGGATGAAGCATCTTATTAGCATAGTTACTTTTTGGCTATAGGGAAGAATATGTAACTTGTGGGACGTTACCATGACCCATCAACACAGTGACTGAGAAGACGAGTTACAGGTGCTCATAACATCCCCACAGAGTACTGAACATTAAAGTTTCCTTCTATTAGCTAAGATGGATTTCAAGCTGCCCTGCTGTTTTGTTTGGAAAAAATCCCGCACAGTCTGGAGCTGAAATCTTACATAATGGAGACAAATGTTTTCGATAAACTTGGTGCATACAGAACTGTTTGCACTGGCTCGTGTGGGCTTGTATGAAGTGTGCAATCACTGCTCATACCCTACATGTGTAGAGCATGCCTCCTCTCAGCTAGAGACACCTTCACCCACTACTGATGTGTTCTTCCACATCTTGTTGTGTTGGGTTTCTGCCAATCTGCATCTGTGGGGCATTTCAGGGGAACTGTTCCTTCTCATTTCTTGTGACTGGGAAGATCTTTGTGCACCAAAGGTCATTGATCATACAAATAGGAACTTCTTTTCCCCTCCAAATCCTGCCTCAGCCTTCTCTTTTCCTCTTTCAGTCAGTGATTGGCAGATTTCCTGGCTATGATAGAAAATACAAGCCTGACTACCAAATGACTCACCCTGCTGTAAGCCCATTAGAACTGCTGCAATTCTGCTTGTGCCCACAGGCCAGGGGCTGGGGCTCACCAAGAGGGCAAAATAAGCTTGTATCACCTTGGAAAACCATGCTGTCAATGGCATGTACTCATACTGCAGTCAACCAGCACCTACCAGGACCAAAAGGTTTTCCAGAACAGACTAGAACAACCATATTTTCAACCACTGTAGGCAGGTATCTCTGAGGTACCTTAAGAATCACTGTATACTCATATACTAAAGAAGTTTCTATTTCATTTACAGGACAACTCTGAATGCCAGTCCTTTGTGAATATCACCACCTTCATATACCAATTCTGTGTAGAGACAACCTAATGAAATAAGATCCATATATGTAACTTCATACTTCATCTGTTGTTTTGAAGAGAAGCATGCAAAACTTTTCACCATGTGCTTAAGCTAGTAGGCAAACGCAGAAGACAGATACACAGTCTGTCACATGTCTTTAATACTTTAGCATGGACTTTCTAATCTGGTTAGGGAAGCAACTGAAGGGATATCACAGCTGTTCCTTGTGTGTGCTGGATGCCTTATAAGACCGGCCTCTGAAGCTTTATCTGTGTGCTACAGTGTGTCTTATATTAGCGATTTATAGAGTAGTTGCTAGCAAGCAGGTTTATTTACAAAGCACAGTGCTAATCCTGGAGGTGTCTGTCACCAGCTCTAGGAGTGGTTCAGCTGTGGTACTGTGGTACCTGACCAAGTTAAATTAAATTTCAGTGCATAGATCAGATCCAAGTACATTAAAGGCAGCAGCAAGAGCTAGCTCTGCCTTAAATCTCTCACAAAAGGATTTGAATTCCAGCTACAGGCAATGTATTGGTTTTCCTTGAGTGAAGACTTGGAACGCATGCATACAAAAATATCCTAATTATTTAAAGCAAGTTAGTCCCTGGTTTGTCTCCAATGTTTTGAGATTAAAAAGTTAGGGAGAACTACTGTTCTGTACGTAAAAGGTGGGGTTAGTCACAGATGATGGATGAAGCAGAGCGAGAGATATTTCCTGAGTCCAAACAAAAAACCATGCTCAGGTCTGAGCTGCAATTCTTCATGGCCACCAGATCCTGCACATTGCCCTAATAATAAGATCTTGCAGTGGTAAGGAGCAATACCCTTTTCTCTGAGACACAGAACATCTCAGCAGCCCACACGTGTACTCCAATACTCCTCCCCTACAAATTTTGTTAGAAATCCCTGAAAAAAATCTCCTTAATCTCAAATTTTGACCACAACGTGTCAAGAAAACGAGTCTCAAGAAGGGAGAGTCACAAGAGTCTTGAAAAGTCCTCTCACATACATTCAGTATTTGCATACAGCTATGTGACAGTAGGGAAGTAGTAGTAGGCTTGCTTGTGTAACTCCAGAAGCTGAGGAGAACCTTGAGGAGCTGAATAGTGATACACCCCAGCTGCATCACCATTAACAAATTCAAGCAGATATGGGAACAGTCCTCAGCACAATTCCCCAGGACAGCACACTTGTACATCACACTGGCCGTACCTGTGACCCCACTGCTCCTGCACAGGAAGGAAGGACCCTACCAGCCACCCTTGTCCTGCAGTGGTGGGCAGCTGGCAGAGGAGCCAGTGCCTCTTGGCTCTGGCTACAGCCAAGGTGAGAGCATGAGGAGCACAGAACCACCAAGGACCAGCTTTTCCCTTCCCCATTCAATTTCTGCTTACACCAGAGGCACTCACAGAGCTGTGCAGCTGAGGGCTGGGGCCACGTAGGATGCAGCCACTGCTGCAGTAAAGGTCTTTGCCTGTTCTGTCAGTTCTCCACTCCTGTGAGAGGGACTGACTTTCCTTGCAGTTTTTGTTCACCAAATCCAGGCTTGAGGGCCCAGATGCCCAGCTGCTTCTAATGGCTTTTGAACAAGATAGCCCCTGGCTGCAGGTATGAACCCTGAGTCTTTCAGAAATCCTTTCCATTAGCTGTAACCACCTGCAGTCAGGCCTGGCAGTCCAGCTCCCCAGCTCCTTCACATAACCTCGAGGGTACCAGAAAAACTGGAGAGAGAGAAAGGATGAAAGTGGTCAGGGGGAAACTTCACCATCCCACGGAACAAAGTGGTCTGAGATGCTTGATTGTAAGGAAGAATGTTTGTGTTGTGAAATTCTCCAGTTTTCCCTGAAGAAAAACCTTGTTGGACAAGGGTGCGTGTATCAAAGTCACAGACCTTTGTCACTGGCAGCCATCTGGCCCCACCGAGACTTTTAAAGGCTTGAGAATATATTTATTTCTCAGTACATTGTAACTGTTGAAATAAGTTCCTAATTGTTGTCCAGTTTCACGTCAAAATCACCCAATATTTTTATCTCTCTGTTCCTCATGGCTAATTTGGCAAATGATTAATTATTTGCTATTAAAGTATCTCGAGAAATCCAGCTAGCAGAGAGCAGATTTTTTCCCCTCTCATCTGAAAAGCTATTAGTATGTTCCTCAGGGTAGAGATGATTAGTTTATTACAATGTAGTAATAAAATTCTCTCCTTAACTCTCTCATTCTGCAGAGGAAAAATATAGATGTTTGCACCAGAGTTAAGATGCTGGGACTGATTACTGACCAAGAAGTCACTTGAGCAGAGGCACGACAGTGAGTAGCTTTACACTTTAATACTACAGTATTCCTGACATGAGTAGCTGGGTTCTGAGCATCATCGTGGGCACGAACAGTGACTTATGGAAGTGTTTGTGCTCATCTGCAGTGAAAAAGAGGACTGCTAAATGATTCAGCACAGGCAACACTAGCAGCAAGGAAGAGGACAGAAAGAGAAGGGAAAAAAGCTAGTAGCCTCATATATAATTTAGGCTTTCATGCAGTTTTGCTACTATTTCAAAGTTGGTTTGTCATCCATCAAACTACTAACTCAGTAGCTGGATCAGGTATTAAAAACTGTAGTAACAGTGAGAAGTCTGGCTTTCTGTTGGTCTCACTTGTAGCCAGTCTCATACTCTTCAAAGACTGGGCAGGCAAACTGGCACTCTGGAGTGAGAACAAGAAGTCCAAATAGTGAGTTTTTGCGTGATTAATAACAAGAGGTAGCTGTTATGCTCTGCAGCTGATGGGGATCTAGACAGAAATTTTCTGGTTGTTTGTGTATTTGCACATGTAAATCTCAACAGAAATTCAAGGGAATAATACAGTGGCAAAAAAACAGTACAGGCTAGTCAGTATCAAGGAAATCCTAGCAAAGGAATTCAGTGTATTTGTGTTTCTAAAGCGAGAAAACTAGCCATTGCTACCTGGGGAATAACATTCTCCAACATGTTTCTTTACACACTCACCCTGAGGTGCCAATTGAAAAAAAGGGCCTGGTAAACCCAAAGGTTTCAAAGCAGCTGATTAGTAAGAAAAATCTCCATGTGGAAAGAAACCATTTTTATAGTTCCTGGGTAAGACAAAAAGCCATACGAATTGAGGACTGCTTTGAGACCATGATCTTGGTGGAATTTTCACTGCTCACCTTCCTGTTTTCAAAACACAGATGCATTCCTGCTTACTTGCTGCACTTTTCTAACGCACAGCAAGAAAAGAACTTTTTCAGAGCTCTGCTCATACTAAAAAAACACTGATTTTTGTGATTTACTAATGTTTGGGAAGCCAGCTAAACAGAGTAGTGAGAAAAGAAAGACACCACAAGTTTCAGCATCATGCAGAGGGAAGCCTCTGAAACACACGGTACATCTCTCTACCCCGGCTTGTCAGCAGTGTTTTTGGAGTTGAGCTGAACCTCAGCTATTGACCCAAAGTACAGCGTGTCCCCTTGAGAGCACAACCTTCCTACTCATGCATTGTGTTTTCTTTGCAGTAAATACTATTCCTGATCTGTTTTAGGACTTGACAGAATATACTTGGAAAATTATATCAGTATTTCTGATGAGGATTATGTGGGGGGGAATAAGGTAAGCCCCTTTAAGTCACTGTATCTGAGTGACTCAAAAAACTCTGCCTGCATTTTGCATGATAAAAGCTCTAAACCCTCTTAGATTCTCATGTGTGTGTGTGTGTGTGTGTGTGTGTGTGTGACATGAAAATACAAGCTAAACCCAGATACAAATTCTGACAGTATATTCACAAATACCTTTTTAAAGTTTATGCTGAAAGAACTGTTTCACATGGCAAACTGAAAATACTACAGCCTGAATGTTCTCTTTCAGGACAAATGGGCCCCCAGAAGGAGAAACCACAGAAAAATCATAGGGGTATAATTGGGAACAGGATATCATGTTGAACATTGCTTATCTGACACAACTTTTGTTCCATTCCATAGGGATGGAAGCTGTTCTGGATGTGAGGAATGAATCAGACTCAAGAGGCTGCCAAGAATGAAAAAAGCTAAAATCTCCACAATCCTAAATGTTACTTTATCATAGAATAGAAAAGATGGTAATTTTTGCAGGAAAAAAAAATTAAATATGTAATATATGATACAATAAAATATACTAGATAAAAAGATGTATTGCCTATGTTAAGCCAAAGATGTGTAAAAATTAAAAATTTGGCTTCATATCAAAACCATGGATAGCCTGGACATTGAGTTGCATTTGGTTCTCAATTAATTATCTAATAATTAATATTAAAATTTGTCTTTTTTGTTGCTTTAATGAGATTCAATTCCATTTGGTTCCAATTCAGATAGTAAAGCTATTGAGATAATTTTGACTCATCAGGCTTCCAGCGGAATGTCAGGTAATTCACATGACATGTGTATTTAAACATATCATACCGGATTTGTTCTTGATTAGAGCCCCAACATTGCAATATGAATAGTTATATCCATCTGTCCACAGCTATAAATGTCTACAGTAGTTTTGGGATCACTTCTCCAGCTACTTTTGAACAGATAATACACCTTTAGAATTTCTCATGAAATATGAGTCAGCTGAAGAAACCAGTTTAATTAACCCAGTGATGAGCTTGCTTCCTTTGCTTCCTATTTTCCCTCACAAAACTATCTCTTTCTCTTTTCTTTTCATTTTTCCCACTGTTACCCAGATGGAAAAGTACTGCATTTGCAAGAAAAATTTCTTTGAAGAGAGCTTTTTAATTGTCAGCAATTTGTCTAAGTGTTTCAAATTCACACCTGCACATCATCCAGTATTTCTGTGTCCCTTTTGATTCTTTACTAAAACCAGAACTTAAAAATGATGCAAACTGTAGCATGATGAGAGAAAGTGGGAATACTGCAACTTCCACAAACATGTGTAATAATTAATAAGTATTGTACTATTATTAGTAGCAATTACTAATATTTAAGAATTGCTGATCAAACAGGTGTAAAATTCACATACTCTTACTGTGTGATCGGCCATGGAGATGTGAGCACACTTTCTGCCCTGTTATCACATGATAAAAAAACCCACACGGGCAGTTTTCTTGGTCTTAGCCATCCACTTTTTATTGACCTATGTGCCTATTTCTCTTCCTGTAACAAGCACCGTCATCTTTGATTCTGGGTCATGCTACAGGCATGAGAAAGGCCCTGTAGGTAGTGTGCAGGCAAACCACACACTTCTTTGTTGTTGCCTGGCCATTATTAGCCTAAGATTTGCCAGAGGCCAGGGTGAAGAGGAAAAGAAATGTCAGCAGGGCTGGTGCAGAAGTGTAGATGGAGTGGATGAAGTGGGTTTGCACGGGGTACTTGGAAAGAGCACAGTGCAAAGGCATGCTCCTCAGGTGTGAGCACAGGACAGGTATTGAACACACAACCATACCCCAAAGAAAAGTAAGAACTATCTCTCCAGCTGCTGCACTGACAAAGGGGCATGCATGACACGAGCTAACAAATCCACCGTGATTGTCATGCCAGTGGGATCCTTCCACAATGGGGATGCAGCATTTCAGAGAGGGTTACCTGCAACTATTTTGGCATCATTAGCATCAGATGCTGTTTTTTCTGGGATCTTCAGCCTGAGCCCCAGATGTTGAACTCTGCTGAGTTCAGATACCAGCTTTCATTTACAACTTTGACTCTTACCTGCATTCATCTATTTTTAACTTTGCAACTGAGCAAAGCTGTCAAAGTTTATTTACAATCACTAAGCAAAGATATCAGATATTTAGAAGCTTTATTCCACTGAAAAAAAATGTGTTGAATAGCCTTTATAAAACATGTAAGCAAAGTTACATCAAAGCCAAAGAGTTTAGGTTGATGCTGTCCCTGCGACCTGTCCCTGCTGGCAGGTGGATGGTGACTCACACATGCTCTGAATGTGCTTGTGCTGAGACGAGCTCCTCAGGAGGTAATGATAAAATGCATGCAATGTTATCTCTTGTACAGCAAGAAAGGCACATCCATATTTATTCCTCTGCAATAACAGTAAGTTCAGAAAAGAATATTGCAACTTTGGAGCAGCTCAGGTGGCTGTGCTAAGGTATCTATTCACTCTACAGCACTAAAAATACAGGTATCTCCCAGAAGCAGAGATTCCTAAGGAGAAGAGTAGAAAGAAGCTGTCCCTTAGAAGCAGGTGATTGATTCTCTCTAGGGTACCAATTCCTATAGACACAATAGGCAAGTCTTGCTCCTTTACTCTGCTGGCAGCCCTAAATCAGATCATCCCAAGGAAAAGCCACAAGCCAAGTTCAGTAACTGTCTCCAGCAGCTGGAGGAAGGGAGGAATTAAGTTAGCAATCCATTTGGCCTAATTAGGCAATTTTCAACACTGTTTTCCATAGCATTAAAAAAAAGAAAGAAAGAAAGAAAGAAAACAGAAAAAAGAAGAAAAAACACACCAACAAAAAAAAACCCCAAAACAACAACAACAACCACCAAACCCAATCTTTAAATGCCACCTAGTGGTAAAAGCTATTTTCTTTTAACATCCCTGCTTTACAGGGAAACACAAATGGAAAAGGACCACTGCATGAAGTCACCTGTTTGGATTTTCTGAGTTCACATCCTTACCCTTGAATGTCTCACGGTTAGAAGTTCTAGGAATACTGGAAATATGTTTCTAGAGCTCAAGCTCTGCAGTGCTGTATGCTGTAATGTCTCACTTTCAAATGCCCCAACATGGGAGCAGTACCACAGCTGCAAACCAGGGAGCCTATCCTTGCAGTAGAACAATGGGTATAGGCCTACTACATGCAGTCAGTGTCTGTGTGAACCCAGAAGCCTTAAGATGCTGTGAAGGGAGACAGCCACCCATGGTGCAGGCACAAAAGGAATCTCATATGCAGAAATTTTAAAGCCTTATTAATACTGGTGTCTTAAAACTGGTTCAAAGTTACTGCAGCAAGATTGTAGCAAGTAGTTCACTGATTCTATCTGAAATCTGTGTGCGTCGCAAAATAAGCTGTCAACACTGGCTGAAACGGTATACATAGCATGAATTCCAGCTCAAATTGCTGGTACCTGCAGCCTTTCACAAGCACTTCTGGTCCTGCTTGACAAAACCCCTGTGCCACAACATCCTCAGTACCTATCAGAACAGAGGTCACTGACCAGTTGTCTTCTGCTTGGATATATAGTGTACTGGGGCTGCTTTTCTGCAGAAATACTCCTCATGTCTCTGAGAAGATGGTGCTGGGACCCCTGATCAGCAATCAGCTGGGACCTCAGATGAGAGCAAAGCTGAGCCAGTGATCTGCTCAAGCTCTGAGGAACTGCATTAAGTTCTCTGGCATGACACATTCTGCTTTCCTGTAGTTTTGACTCCACCTTACAGCAAAGGAGCATTTAATCCACTCACAGGCCATATGCCTTCTTCAAAGCAGCACCATGGCAAGAGGCAGACAATGTGACTCCAGTGGATATACTAAATTTAGGACTTGTTCTCTGAGAAGTGCCACTCTAGACAATGTTCCCACCTTAAAAAAAAGCTTAGGACCACACCAGAGAGCCTAGACTAAGTTTGGAAGTTTCTATTTTTCAAGTAATATACATCCATATGAAAAGGAAAGTGCTGGCAGTGAAGAAAATCCCTGGATTCCCTGCTGAAAAGATCTGCAGCTACTTCATCTGGGTTTCTCTTCCATTTCCCTGTAGCTGACTTGTTTTTAAGATATATGTGTAGGTTGTGATGTGTGCAGTAGTGCTACTATTACTGTAAATAGGATGTTAGGGCACTGAACTTTGCATTTGTCATTGCCTCATCAAATGTGATAGGCTGATGAAAGAACCATTAAGTTCCAGGAAGATTTTTGAGAATTTCGCTGTGAAAATCCTATCTCAAGGTATGCTATAACCACCAGAAGAACTTTTACAGAATCTCCATGTCATTGCAAGGCTCAAAACATGTATCTGCCACGCCCATGATCACCACTTCCTAAGCAACCTCAAACCAGAAGAGCAGCTAGAGATTTACCCCAAAACCTGAAATGCAGTGTGGCTGGCACCCCCATGGAGAAAGAGAAGACAAGACACAAGAATACGGGACTATGAACATCAAGCTTACAAATCTCAAGGAATTTGGAATCACTATGTTTAAGCTCATTTTTACAATAGACAACACATGTAATCACATTTATAGAAGCTCTTTACCATCTCAGAGGTGGGACAATGCCTTGAAGATATGATGGCTTCAAGCACTCGTCCACCTCTTTGCACTCCCCTCAGGAGAAATCTGCAGAAAGGAATAGATGAGGACCAGATCCTCCTCTGGTGTAGGGGAATGGGGAAACAGAGAGAACAATCCTGGAGCCACTCAAGCTGGGCTGGCCCACGTTCCTGCAACCCTTGGCTGTTCCTGCATAGCATTGATATAGGGAAAGAACAGGCAGTAACAGAGCTCTATGTCTTCACCCTTCCTTCACCTCCAGGCCCCCTCTGTCAGAGTTGGGCTCCTGAATTTTGCTTGTTCAGGCAGCATGCACTGTGGCATTTTCTTTCATGCAGGTCTGGGAGCGTGACAGCTCTTTGGTGAGGAAAGCTCTTCTGGAGATAATGCCCTTGGCCAGAGAGTCTGTGTTTCAGGAGCCTTGCTGTCCCCGCTCCCTACAAGCCACTTCATCTTTATTCCACAGTCCTCTGTCCTTTGCTGGCAAATGCCCCTGCAACCGAAATCCTCACCTCCTTTTTAAACAGAAGGCACAAGAGCTAAGCATCTGTTTTCTGCCTATCTGGATTGGGATGCCACCAATACTTCCAAGCATAACTACCCAATCCCAGAGGATCAAGGAAGAGTATGGACAGGGTGATGGCAATAGCAGTTCATCAGTCCATGTCCAGGGCCCACTAACAGCACAGGTAGGAAAGTGGCATATTCAGAGGCACTGACAGATTGGTGGCAGGGACACACATCACCTCCACCCTCTCCATTTTTGTCTGCTGCAAACCTTTAGGAATAGGCACTTTTTGAAGAGCTGGTGTCACTTTTCATCTTCTTTTTACTGCCTAAACTGCAACATCCATTACTTTTACAATTGAATTATTTAACTTACAGATCAAAGGTCAGTCTTTCAAAAAGAAGATAGTGCTATTCTCTAAACTTAACACAGTTTAACACTGGGTAGTGAATGAAATCTGGTCTTTCAGGAAGCATCTTCCTCCAGTTCAGGTCCTTTTTTACTTATACACATTAAGTGAAACCCTGATGCAAACAAAAGCCATTACCGAAAATAAAACACTTTTTGATAGAGACAATACACTAATTCTCAACAGATGAGACATACTTTTCCAATGAGAAATTACAGATAAGAAAAAACAGAGATCTAAAACTCTGTTAGTTATTTTAGTATCTCTTAGGACTTCAAGTCCACAAGCTTTACATCCTTTCACAAAATGCTTTCAAGATTACAAAAAACATGTATTTTTTTTCCTATTTCCTTTGACTTTGGATATAGACAGAAGTAGATTTGCTTCTTAACTGCTTGTCTAGCCCACCTTACATAGATCAGGCATCTGATTCTGGTAGTTTCCAGTCAGAACAGTACATCATGAACAGTGCATGACTGCATGCCTTTGCAGAGAACAATAGCATTCTTGTTAAACTAGCACTGCCATGTACTGTGGTTTTCAAACTCAGGTGTCTTCGTACTATAGTTTTAGAAATGTAATATATTAAAAATATATGCATGTAAATAAAATTAATACATTACTTGAAGAGACCTGGTGAAACCTGAAGCGTAAAGGTGGTGCATCATTCAGGACATACTTGAAAGCAGATGTAGATGTCCATGTGTGCAACACACTCAATTATTGTCAGATTGAAAAGCTATTAGGCTATGACCTACTATGATACACTTACTTCTCGTTTCTGCAGCAAAACACAAAAGCAACAGAGTGTATCACAGAGTTTATTAAAAACTGAGAAGCACTGTGATCATAAGAGACAAAGCACACTTCAAAGAAGAAGTCTGTGAGGTTAAGTTTGTAAAATTATGATTCGGGCTCGGGGGGAAAGCCCGAGGACCTTCAGCAGGTGCTTCTAGAAATCTCAAGAACAGAAATGTATCCAAGGCTTCAGTACTGCAGCTCTCAGCACTGACTCTGAATGCTGTTTAAATGGCTCCAACTACAACAACCTCCAGACACAGCAATTTCTAGCCAGGATATGGTGTGGTCTGCCACACTGCTGACTGAGAACTCTCAGGAAGCATCCCCCTCTCCACTCTAAAACAAAAAAAACAAACAAACACAAAAAAAAAACTCAAAAATGTGCCCAACTTTTTCATGAAGTACACGCTAGAATTACTTTTCATTCTGTTATATTGTAATAATTCATAAAAGATTCGTGTTAATCACGAAAGTATTGGGGGTTGTATAAACCAAAATACTAAGCTCTGAAGTGAAGCATGGACACTGGACAAAGGAAATTATATGATAGAATCATTCTGCTTAAAATCACCTTGTTATGTTATATTATATCATGTTAGATTATGATAGGTTACATTTTCCGAATAAGTTGCATCTACTACCAGCATGCAAAATCAGACTTCCCAATAGCCCTTCCTGCCTTTGTCTGATCAATGCTGCCTATCTCAAGGACCAGACTCCCAGAACTTCGCTGGTGGTTATCTACAAAGGCCAGATGGTTATCGGTGAGACTGACTATCGAAGGAGATTTGTGAATTGGGTTAAGGATGTTTATTCGACCACCACTGCTTGCCTGGCAAAATCGTGACAGCTAAAGAAACAAAAGTTATTGATTACGGCGGGGAGCCACAAGAAAAAAAAGGGCCCACGGGCT
>VWZS01009296.1:300413-373186 GCA_013397075.1 Rhabdornis inornatus
TCTTTACTTGTATTACCTGCTGAATGCAACCAAGAATTTAACTTCGCCATTGAAGACTGATGCCAAGATGTACTGAAGAGCGTGAAGGATGCAGAGTTCAGACTGTTACTTAAAGGCGTTGCATGACAGTTCAGATAGAAATATCAGGTTTATAGATAAGACCTTAATGGTACCATTTGATCATTTCTTAATTGTCTGCTTTGTATAGTTTGTACAAATGACAGAAGGGAGCTGAAGCAAGTCTTTACATTGTTTATACAGGAACACAATGTTTTGTATCTGTAAAAATTGATAATAGCTTAGAAGAGAAGTATGATATTACACTTCAACTGAAATACACCTTTCATAAGCCACTTATAAGACCTCTTTCTGCTTTACTGTGATTTGTGTATCAACTTGCCTTTTCAGAGAAAAAGATGTTGGACACACACTTCAGATTCCTGAAGTTGGAGTCAGTAAGGTAACTCTGGTTCATGTCTGCTGAAAGGTGGATCGGAAGACATAAATGTATGAATGAGGCTTTAGATTTTATGGCTTTAAATTTGGAACATCCTGTTAAGTTTTTTGAAAGAACTTTTGGAATGAGATATGGGTTTAGCCAGACTTGAACTTAAAAAAAGGAAAACATACACTAGTTTACTGAATGGGAACTTAACACAAACAACAGTGTGTTTTCAAAGCCTTTGAGTCTTTAATTTCATAGTTGAGGAAAAACCCTGTTTTAACTAATGATATATAAAATTTTGATATCAGTAAGAATTTCTTTACCAAGTAATGCAGTCCTTGCAGTTATGCTCAGAGCAAAAGGTTTTATTTTTTTTCCAAGCAGAAATTGTAGAAATTATGTAGAGGGAGTTGGAAAAATTAACAGAATTCCTTTCACTGGTAGATAGAATGGAAATTTTTAATATGAATTCTGTGCTCTGTTTTGCTGAACACTTCAACACAGAACCTAAATATAGCACTCCTAATAGAAGGAAACTGTAGATTGACAAAGTTGTGTCATGCAAACAAAAAGTTTGTTAAAAAAATCTGTAAAGGAAGGTATCTCGTGAAACACACTTTACTATGTCTATTTTAAATTATAGTTCTCATTAGTCAGATGCTGTATTTCATACTGAGTAATTTCCAGAGTAAATACTTCCCTGCTATTGCTAACTTTTTCAGACATGTGTTTGAAACGGGGCAAGTAAAGAAGCCAAAAGGCTTTTATTTTTCTGTAATGTTACCATTTTAGTACTTGTACAGGAATTGATAGTTTATATAAGAAGTTACTTCACTTTTCAGATGAGGAGTCAAAGGTGAAAAGATAAATTACATGTCTGCAGAAATAAAAAGTTATGTACTAGTTTGTTTTCCTCACTCTTCTCACTTTTTAGCTGTGGTTAGCTTTGGTGTTTGCTTTTCTTGAGTGGGAAGTGAGATTTAAAAAACACTACACCCTGAAAATATAGCCTCTTTAGAAGAAGTTTTAGTTCTGTTCAGTAAAGCAGAAATAGAAAATAGAACATCTTTTGAACGAACAGCCATCATCATTATGGGAGTGTTCCATTTTGTAAGAAATGCTTGCCAATCTTCTATTTTTTTTAAACTGAAAGCAGCAACTCCAATTGCTCTATAATGTCAAATTTGAATCAGTCACTTCTCTAGACTTGCTGCTTTTACTGGAAGTTATAATAGGTTGGAGAAGTTGGTAGTTTGGTTTGTTCAGTGGCCTTTTTTGGAGGTAGTGCGTATGTTGATGAATTTGGCCAGGAGTTGTGCTTTTTCTGGTCTGTGTGGGCTTGGGAGCAATACCTATACAGAACTGCAACAAGACAAGCAAAAAAACCAAAAACCTTATTAGTCTCAGTATCAGAAAGGAGATAAAAGCCAAAGATTGGTACTGATTGTGTCCTAAGTATTAAGATGCAGGAGAAGGTGAATTATGTGAAAGTTATGAAAGCGTGTTATTTAGGGAGTTATTTCAGATATGAAAGACCAAGTAAATGGAAACAGAATGAGATCTTTTTTTAAATGAGAGTGCTATCAAATACCCTAAGAGCAAAAAGGCCCTTATTTAGAAGAACAGTTCAGAAGGCTGTATTACTGCATCTTGCAGTTCTTTAAGTAAACCATACTTGCCACATTGGAAGAAAATAGTTTTCCGGTACTGAATCAGGTTTTGAGCAAAGTAGTTACATTATTAACTGTATACATTAGCTCATGCTGTTGTGTTCCATTCATTTACATTTCACAAGAATGAAATCATAAGATGTGAAAACTTTACTAACTTAGAGTACAACAGCCACTCGTTTTAAAGGTCTCAAAATATATTCTGAAATCTTACCTTAAAATAGCATTTAAATTTTGAAGTATTCACTTATCAAGAACATTTAACTTAAGCTTCTGATTGTCAGTTTCATGCAGAAGTGTATTTTGACCACGATTTGCAAAATTATGTTCTTGTGGATCAAGGCAGTCAGAATGGAACAGTCGTTAATGGAAATCAGATTCTCCAGGTGAGTACCTATCGTTTTAGTGTTCTATATATTGCAGAAAACTAATCTTGTCATAATTTTAAATGTTTTACAGCAAATCACTTAAAATGCCATTGTATGTCTTCTTTCATACATTAATGCCTGCCTTGGTTCCCTTCTGATTCTAGGACCGCTTGGAGTACTTAATGTTTGGTTGTGCTGGAAAAAGTCCACTATGGTTGCAGTTGCTAGAGTGAAATTCCCACTGTAGTTAAACAGTTGCCTACGTTTGTGAGGCCAAACTGAACTACTAAGTTGTAAGCAGTGTGCATGAAATAGAGTTTGTATCCTTCATGAGTAGTTAATTGGCTGCCAAAACTTTCTTTTGCTGTAGCCTAAAACAAAGTGTGATCCCTACATCCTGGAGCATGGAGATGAGGTGAAGATTGGTGAAACTGTGCTTTCTTTTCACATTCACCCTGGCAGTGATACTTGTGATGGATGTGAACCAGGACAAGTTAGAGCACATCTTCGCCTGGACAAGAAAAAAGAGTCTTCTGGTTAGTCATATTATCATAGGATACATTTTTTATTACAGCTGTTTACTCTATAAACATAATAATTAGTTCAGTTTTCATACAATTTTCTTGTCAACTGGGAATGACTGTACATAATGATGTCTTTTCTTCTTGGTATATGTGTCTATGTATAATAATACCAGAACAAAAATTATTTCATTTGTCTTATGATTCAAAACATTGTTACATTAACAGTTACAAATTCAATCCTGCCTTCTTCCGTTTAGTTTGTCCAGCACTTAGCAAAGAAGAGAGAGAGTTAGTCAGAAGAAAAGCATTAAAACAAATACGGGTAAAATATGGTTTACAGGTGAGTTTGCTGTAGAAGTTGATTAAATTTTTGTAATCTTGTGGGTTTTGTTGTTTTTTTTTTTTTCAGTAGTTTGTGATTCCTATTTTAAGCCATAGACTTAGAATAAGGGCAGTTTTCAAATGCCCTTAAACTTGCCTGGTTTGTCTTTTGTACCCTAAATAATTATTCTTTACAATCCTCTACAAAGAAAGATGATGGTAAGAGGGGCATGAAAGATCCACTGAAAATTAGAAAGAAGATCCTTTCAAAGTTTACAAAATTCCTAATTCTTTTAAAGTTAAGATTTTGCAAGATACCTCTATTTTTATTTCTGTAGATTAAGTTTTCACTGAACTGCAGTCCTGTCTTTCATTGGGAAAGGAAATATAATGACAAACTAAAAAATTACGGAAGTAAATGGGAATTTTTTCAGGTTTTTAAGTCCATAGAAGAATTCCAACATGAGCATACAGGCAGTATAATATATATGAATTCAAATTACTTCTGTTGTAGGGATAATTTTAACTCTGCAATTGCTTCCAGCATTTTTACTAAGCATTCACATAGGAAACAGAATGCCGTAATTTCTATCAAATTCTCCCAAAATAATACTGATGCAGAATCTGTAAACATACTTAATTCTGTTATTTTTTCTGAAAAAAAAGTAGTTGCTGAGGAACAGGCTAAATGTTATATAAAAAGCCAGTAGCATGTCCACATGGTTTTCTGCTTAATATGGAGAGATCGACTATTCATACCAAGACAAGATTCAAGAGAATCTGTTGTTTTATTTACAGCTTCTGAGAAATTACTGAATTTGGCAATGTTACGTGATGATGGCAATAATATGGTTTTTCAAGGTATGCCTGTAAGTTAAGAAAATACTAAGTGAGGACTGCAGGTTTTGTTAGAAGATTTAGAATTAATGAAAAAGGCTGAAGCTGCCTTACTTTTGGAGGGAAAAAGGGAAGTTAACAAAAATAAGTAATTTAAACCCCACTCTCTTTGTCTTGATGCAATTTAATCTGCTTGGAAAGAACACAGAATATGAAGACAACAAGGCAGTGAAAAATCCAAAGTACAAAGACAGAGCAGGAAAACGCAGAGAGACTGTTGGAAGTGAAGGAACCTTCCAGAGAGATGATAGTTCAGCTTCTCTTCATATGTAAGTGGAAAGTATCCCCCATGTCCTTCTCTTGTCAATATTAAAAAAATGATGTGTCAATTTGTTACTAGCATGCAGTTTGTTAGAATACAAATTGCCTGTATATATTGTGTTAGGAGAGATAGAAAGTTTTAAGATTTTCATACTTCCCATTTCATGCACTTTTATTTATTAACTCCTCATCTTCCATATAAAAATATATGGAAGATGAGGAGTTAAGAATGGTGGTAAGGACACTTACATCACTTCCTTACCAACTCAAAAATGGAAAGAACTCCTCAGCTGCCCTACTGACATCTTCAATAGTGTCTGTTTTTTAAATGGCTTAATTTTTATTTTTCCTACTCAGTCCCAGTAATAGTATATAAGCAGATTTTTCACCTGCAGCTTCTCTCACTGTCACTATAGGACACTCATAGGACACGTATTTACATACCTGTCAAATGACATTTTATGTTCCTTCCAAAGTTGTTACTTTGCTTCTGTAGCTGTAGTTGGAGTTTTTTTTTAAGAATCATGAACTGGTAGATGCTTGTAAATTAATAAAAGGAAGTGTGAGATGATGAAATAGGTGCAGGAGGATGATTTGGCAGCGATACTGCCTTTTCTGTAGTGTAATCCATACCCTCTTACGCATGATGAATCTTTTAACTCCTGAAGCAAGCAAGTAGTTCAGGAGTTTTCAAAAAGCTGATATTGACTAGAGGCTTGTTAACCAAAGATATTCTTGGAGGAACTTGAGAAAGGTAGCAAGGATCTTCTGGATAGCTCTTGATGGACTGATCCCTGGTTTCTATATGTAGGCACATTTTTGTTGTTTGGTATTTGAAAACATACTCTTTATATTAGCTCTTGCTTATCAGTTATCTTAAACTTTCTTCAAAGTGAAATCAGCAACAGCAACAAAGGACATAAAATGTTGGAGAAGATGGGATGGAAGAAGGGGGAAGGTCTGGGAAAGGATGGTGGTGGCATGAAGGATCCGGTAAGTCTTTCTGGTTTTCACTTGAAACAAAAGTAATAGAAATGTGCTTGTACTGAAAAATATCTAACTCTATGCCACTATTCACTTGAAACTTATCAAAAGCCTGGTTAGGAAGGAATAATCTCAGTAGGACTAATCTCAATTTTTTTTTTTTTTCTTCACTACAGCATGTTCATTAGGAAACTAAGCAAAGGAGGACAGACAGTTTCTAGCCATTGACTTAGTAATTTCATATTTGAGTACGAAGTCTGGAGGAAAATTGAAATAATTTAGCTGATGTGAATTGAAGATCAGTTTAGCATGGAATTCTTTCTCAGAGGCTGATGTAGCACAAAAATCAAGCTAGATGATGGGCATTGAGAGAGGAAAAGCTAGCAGAAGTCAGTGTAGCAAGCAAGTTGTGGGCCTCTGTTGCAGCCATGTTAGCCCCATTTTTGTAATCTGAGATGTGTTGTCTTTGGGCAGTAGTGCTGCTCAGAGCCACACCATGCCCTGTGTTGTCAAACTAGCCAGCATACAGATCACATGCTGCTCACTCAGTGAGGTGTATTTCACAGTAATATTAGTGGCAGGGAAAATTATTCATAGTTCCAGAGGCGGTGATGTGACACATCATTTTCATGGTTCTGTTTGTGTATGATCTAGGTGTTTTAGAACACGAATGTACTTGGGGAGAGGGGATGGAATGTGTATTAGAAAAGCAGAATTTGTAGTATTTAGAATACCTAGCTTGTAATTACAGCAGTATTTCATGTATTTGACAGATCCAAGTGGAGTTGCATCAGAAGCATGCAGGTTTAGGTACTAGGAGACCAACCTCAATGGAAGATGTTCAGCTTGTCCAGAGCAAGAATAAAAAGAACTGGGATAAAGCAAAAGAGAGGTTTGCCGAAAACTTCCAAGACCCTAAATCACAAAGGGATACACCTAAGAGTACACCTTGGGTTAGAGGGACTGTAGACTGAAGTATCTAGTCTCACAGCAAGGTAATTCCTGAGTATAAATCATTGGGAGAGAATTTATTTTTATTCTTTTTGCTTTTGCTAAAGCAGGAGTTTGGTTATATGTAAAATACAGTTGTGGAAAAAACTCAAGATTACTCTGTTATGTTAATTGGTATTCTGTAGTCTTCATGCTTTTATACACATTTTTAATAAGATATGGAGTTCAGAGGGATATTCAAATTTAAGTACTTGAACATTATTTTCATCACAAGCAGGAATCTTCCATTGAAGATTTTACACTTCACAGAAAATTACACAAAATATCTGTTACACTTAAATGTGATACCTTTAACATTTGAACAGTGGTTTAAAATCAAGATGATTTTTTTTTTAAATCAAGATGAAAAAATAAATCCCCCAGATCCCTAGTAAAAAAGTACCATATTGCTGTTTCTTCATGTTTGCCATGAAGTGCTCAACAAGAGGCACACCACTCTTAAATTCATACAAATCCGTACTAGCTACATGTCTCAGCATACGTTTGGCAAAGCAAAAGGAGGAAAAGGCTTGTTTTTAAAAGATTCATCATTTCTGTTCAAAAGTACCATACTCAATGAAATAAAATACCAGCACTAGTGAAGAAAACAATGTTCAGAGACAGCTTGTAGCAAAATTTTCTTCTGTGAAGAACGTGTTTTGAGATTTGTTTAGTAAATCTGTATGATGCCTTTAAAAGAGGAGGTATGTTTAGAGAACTGCTGTCTGTTTGTATTTATTAACTTCTTTTTTTGATACATCCATTGCTGGCAATGGAATTTATGCCAGAAAAAAAAACAACACGAACAACTGATTTTTGATGGGGAAGGATTTCCAGACTGAAGCTAAAGATTGGTATTTATTGAATGTTCCTAAACAGAATAAATCATTGTCAATTTAAGCAGTGTGCTGCTTCATACTGTCATGTTCATATGTTGGATAGGAGTGCTCTTCTAAAATGAGTAAAACTTAACCCCACTTTGTTCAAGCTGAAGTTCTGATACTTGTCCAAGGAAACGTCGTACTTCCACCGTCCTATTGGATCATGCAGGCAGCTGTGAAGCACTGTGGAGTAACACCAGAACAAGTTACCACACATTTGTCTTACATACAGTATAAAGCAAAAGGTCCAATCTGTTATTTCAATCATGAAAACTGCCCCAGTTTACAACCTGAAGCACACTTTACTTCTGCAGACAGAGGTGAAGATACAATTATACGCACTTAATGCGTGGAGCACCGTAACTAACATGAGATCACGGCTCGCCTTTGTAAGCAGTTAGTTTTCTACTGATTCACTGGTAGAGATCTATTATTGCTGTTGCAATAATATACAAGTATTGCTGTATTGTGTACTTAGCTGTTGCATTCCTTTTTATTGGCAACTTCACATTTTCAGAGGCTTTTTCTATCTGTGAAAAGATGTTCTGTAAGTTCTGTTCTGTACTTGTTAAGTTTTAGTTCACTATTTATCTAAAATCTAGATATCTAGATTTTCCTGCTGGTATCTATATCTATCTAGATCTTCCTGCTAGTAGGAGGAAAAAGCCCTTGTATGCTAAAAGAATGTTTTTGCCTTTTTTTCTTTTTACTCCCATAGTCTCCACAGAGTAAATCGAACTATAAATCTTAACTGGATGTGAGTAGGAACTATAACTTTCCTTCTCCCCAGTTATTCAAGTGTAACAGCTGTAAGAACAGTGAATCATTGAGTTTGCATTTCATGAAGTTTTTGAAGTAAGACATCATTTGCCTTCTGTGAAACGCATGGTTTTGTGCAGTCAAGACTGACTGCTTTCTCTGCAAGTATTGCAGCTTCCTCTTTCAGCAGTTCCATATAAAGGACTGAAGCTCAGTCTTGGTTCAGTGTTGGTGCGACAAATCCTATTCTCTCTTGATGCTGCCTAAGGAAGTGGAAAAAGCAGTACCATTAATACACAGATTGTTAACAAAACAACTGGAAGTAAGTTTGAGTAATCCTCATCAAGCAGTTGTGTGCCTTTATTGAGGAGGAAGACTTGTATTGAGCTAAATATGACTTTTCATCCTTTACCTTAGTGACCTCTTACAAAGTCCTAGGTACAAACAAGTGAGGTGAAAACCACCAACAGAGTGCAAGCTTTATGTGCAAATGCAGTACTGCTTTCCCTCATGTCAGAAGGGGAACATGAGTTGCTATTGCACTGTTATAATTTTGGAGGCCATAACCAGTAAGATACAGCATACAGTTTAACTGTCTTACCTTCTCAGTCCTCCAACCATCCTGTTGCCTTTCCCAGGTTATGATACTTAAGAGTTGCTTTTTTATACAGCCAAAGTCAAGTTTTAGCAGTTTGTTTTATATATAAATACTGCTAGTAAATACATAGAATACTAAAGTTCTTAAGGATAAAATTAATCAGTTTATATAAAAAAACTGTTTTCTGTAGTCCTCACAGTGAATTTTGTGATCTTAGCAAACATATTTCTGAAATTTAAATTAATGAGTAGTAGGTACATTCTTATTTTAAGAGCCGAACAATCCAGCTGGCACATGAAAACAGAGAGTGCAGTCTGCTGTGTAAAAGGCCCTGAACTATCTGCATATAAACTGCTTTTACAAAACATACCACAGGATGAAACTGGAGTTTGTTCGAGCAAAGCTGCTGCAGCTGGTTATGTGAAGTGAAAGACTGAGGCTTTCTGCCAGTGGATAACAAATCCACGGCAGCAGGAAGAGAGGTCAAAACCAGCATCTTGGTTACCAACAAGACCTATTGAAAGGTGTGTTCCAATATTTTTTTTTCTATGTGGTCTTTTTCCAAGTGCTGTGACCTCTTAACGTGGGATGCTTTTCCTCAGCGAGTTTCTGATTTCTGAACGGGTTTCATCTGCACCTTATTTTAATCCAGCAATGCCTCTCTGCTGATGAACATACCTGCATACTGGTTTACGGTAGCAGTGATCCTTGTTCAGCCCTTCAGGGCACCATCCGCTTTCCTCCCTCCGTGCGCCCAAATATCCCGGTGCCATTTCAGCGCTGCAAACAGGACACATGCTGCCGCTCCTGCAGCTCCTGGTTTAATAGGGTAGGGGAAGAAACGGGGGTCACAGCCTGGCTGCCTGCGCCGTGCCGGGGAGACCGCGCAGCGAGCCGGGCCCGCCATCATCTCCCGCCGCAGCGGCGGCCCCGCTCCGCCCCCGAGCCTCCGCCCCGCCGCCATCTTGTGTGGCCTCAGGGCGGGGGGGAAGAGCGAAGCGGGACCCGCTCAGCCCGGCCACGGCCTCGGCCGGCACGGCACCGCCCGGGGCTTCCCCCGGCCCGCCAGCCCCGGGGGATATGCCCCGGAGCTGGGCCCCGGAGTTCGGGAGGAGCCAAGGGGGTAGGGGATGCGTCATTAGAGGACAGGCAGACAAACGAAAACGGCAGTCATAGATAGTAGTTTAAAAGTACACCTACATGGTTTTTTTAACATTTAGACATAAAAATGATCCTAAGAATGAATGAGTGGCGTCTCAGGAGTGGTTTTGAGAAAGATGCCAGGGAGAGCTAGCGCGGCCCACTAAGGGAGCCAGCACAGCAGTAGTCTCAGAGCACATTGACACAGAGCTGATGACATACACTCTTACATTAAATCTGCCATGCCCCGCCCGTCTGTTGTAAAGTGCCTTACAGCCCCTGCTCCTCAGGCTACCCAGGCCCTCGCTTCATCTTCCTTGCGTTTTCTGTCCAAGGACAATGGTGTTGTCTTGGTAGTCTTCAGTCAAGCATGGCTCCTACTGCAGATGGTATGCCTTGAACTTCATGGGACTGAAAAGTTCACAGATTGTCAAGCTAGAATGTGTAGCACTGTTAAATCTTGCACACAAACCTGTCCACCTCCAGCATTTTTCCTCCTTCAGTCCCTTGTTTCTTGCTTTTTTGTTTCCTCTGGCCTATTTTTCTTCTAATCAGCTTTCTTCATTTAGCGGCTTTCTACACATCTAAAACCAAAGTGGTAATTAAGTAAAATCGTGATGCTTGAGTTACCACCATCAGATTGCTCACTGAGTTTGTTCTTTCAGCCTTTTATCCTCCTTACTCAGTCTGTACCACCACCAGGCAGGAATAGTCTAAAGTGCCCCGTGAGGCTGAGTAAAGCTTTCTGTGAATTAAAATTACAGTTTCTGTTTCATAACTTCCTTGGCAAATCCCTAATCTTTCAGTTTTATTCTTTAGCTATGCGCTGGAAATAATACTGTTTTTTAACCTCTTTAGAGGTATTCAAAAAAGCAACCAGTTCTACGTGGCCCTCCTTGAGCTGGGAGTTGGACAAGATGACCGCCAGAGGTTCTGACCAGCTGAGGTCAGAACCAACCTCAGCTGCTTTGCAACTTTGTGATTACCGCAGAAGGAGCAGCGAAGAACTGATTGGCATGTGGATATTGCAGGGGTGGAGGCCGTAGACATATTAGGCAAGCAGAAGGAAGTACTGAACTCACAATAGTAAGAAAACCAACAAAAAGCCCAAGGAGAGTGGGCAGTTGAAGACTTGCCAGCAAGGAAAAATCTGCCTTCTACCACTGTAAAAAAATCTGACCACTCTACCTTTCACCAGCTATCCTTGAAGCTGGGATTCATCATCCTACAGAGGTTAAGTTGCAAGAACAATAAGCATGTGATGAGTCTGAACGGTTAAGATTAGTGGTAAGGATTAAACCAGAGTTTTGGAAATAGTTTGGCAGGCTGCAAGTCCAGCATTCCACTACTGAGCAAAACAAGGAAACATAGGTTAAAAAAAAAAGTGATACAGTCAGTAAGTGGAACAGCAGTGGACCATTTTGGTTTTTTGTTTTTGCTTTTTTAGAAAGCATGTTGTTGCATGCTTTTTAAAGAGGCATATTTTGTTGTGTAATATTGCGCAAAGTCCTGCTGTTCCCAAACGTTTGCTCAGAAGCAGGTCTGCATGCAACTATCTGTTAATGGATGGTTGCACAGTGTAGTGTAGGTGCACAGTGTAGTGTAGGTGCACTCATCCTCTATGAGACAGTGCGGAAAAAACCCCACTGAGGCATATCTGAGGCGTGTTTTCTGTTTGGAAGTCTTTCTGAGAGACTTTCTGACCAGTGTTGACGAAGGGGTTTGGGGTGTTTTGGTTGTGATTGATGTGAAAGACTAGAGCTTCTGTGTGGTGTGTTATTTGACCATGAGCAGTTATCTACCACGAAGTCAGCGTAATGTGAACATGGTAACGAGGGAGCACCAGAAGTGGGCTGAATCTGTTTGTTCAGGTTGAGCACAACATAACTGGGTGGACAAGTCCCCTATACAGCAGTTTAGAGCTTTTTAAAGCACTTGATGAGAAGGAGACTATCACTCAGATGTTCTTGAAAGGAATTATTTTTTTATGCTGTTGTTCAGTTTTTCATTTTACCATATAAATGCTTAATTTGAGACTTTTACCTTTATACAATAAAGACTCAACTTGGAAGTTGCTCACAGTACACAAGTTCCTTAAAATAGCTTTTTCCACTGTATGTCTTTACTGTATTTAAAGAAGGATACCATTTCTGTTGAATTTGCAATATGTGGGGCTTTATTACAAAGTGAGATACTCTTTATATGCTTTGATTTGATGGAGAAATATGAAATATGATACATATGAAAGATGACTTTCAGCTGTGACTTTTAGCTTTACCTGTTTTCTCACGTCTGTACAAGTGGCACCCAGCAGACACCCTGCCATTAGGATGACGATTGAAGTCTGCACCTTGCTTGCTCAAATACCCATTTACGTTGAATTTTGCCACAGCCAGAGTTGAGTGAAAACTGAATGTGGTTTTTAAGCTTGTAACCTTTCACAATTTGGAAGTATGTACAAGCTGCTACATTCCTTCTTCGTCAGGTCTTCTGCAAAAACCATGTCTATTTGGAGTTACTTGACTGATAGTGGAACATTGCAAAAATGTTTAAACTGTCTACAAAATGTGACATGATCCTCACCTCTGTCCTCACTGTCCTGTGACTTGCATTCAGTGAAGTATTTTCTTTCCCCCAGACACTACTGACACCTGGCTACGGTAATATGCCAATTCCCAGTATTCACCATTAAACCTAACGAACTGTTGAAGCCTAGATAAATCACTTTAGTCATTACAAATAAAGATTAAGAAGGCTTAACTGAGTGTAAGGCTCATTTTTAAAATGCTGCAATAGATGTGTTATCAGGAGACCTTTGAGATCTCAGTATACTTCAAAGGCCTCCTGTAACAGCTGGCAGGATTATTAATAGCTGCCACTACTAATTTAGGTAAAGAGTGTGTTTTCTTGGGGGATTTTAACTAATGAGTCATGTCATTTTGTTCGCCACAGTTTTTATTTGTTTTGCTTTGAAAGAAACAACTTTCTGTCCACTAGACAGTGTGCCTGGGTTTGGCAGCTCAAAAGAGCAACCTACAAATTCTGGAATGTAAGGGTAGGAACCTCAACTGGGATTTCACCATTACTTCAGTGAGTGCACACTGTCCACCATCACCTAATGATCTACATATGTTAAAAATAGTCTAGAGCCTTGAAATACCTAAGTCTTGACAGCTGCACTGGCATGATTTTTTTCTCCTGGCTTCAGTTGGAGTGACTCAATTGACAGTTAGCAATCATTTTGCGAAGTGTATTTTGGAATCCATAACATTCATTTGGAGTAAAAAATCCATTTATTCGAAGTAAAGATAACAGTCTTCACTTTAGGCTTTCAGAATGGCATTTTTCACCAGCTACTTTCCTCTTGTAAGTTTCTGTTGATTATGTAAGAATAGGATATTGTTTCATTGATGGTTGCATGTTTGTTTATTGGGGTTTATTTAGGATGACAGCTCTTTGAGTTCAATGCAGTTACTTGGAATGTATGCTATCGTTAAGAAGAACTGAAATACGTTGCTAGCCCTAGATCATCAGAATGCATGATGGTAGCCAAAGCCAAAACATGGCTGAGTACACTGATACATTACGAAGATAATCAACATGGAGAGTACACTGTTATCGTTACAGTAAGGCCCTCAAATGTTGCAAAAATGCAAGAATTATAGTTTCCAGTTGTTGACTGTTTTAGCTGCATGATGCCAACACTGTCATGTCAATGAAGTTTTTTTGCTTCATGATTTAGTGTATAATTATATTCTCATGCCCTCTGCACAGGACAGAATGAATTCAGCAGCAGGCAACTGGATCAGATTTTTTACGTTCAGTTTCCCTTTTCCCAGTCATGCTTACTCCACAGAGGCATGTTCAACTCTTTTAAGTGTTTTAACCGAGTGGCAGTCTTCAAAACTAGCCAGTCGATTGGATCCAGCAGGTCCCCAGAGGGAACCACCACCCCCTCCTCAACTGAAAAGCACACTTAGTTAAACCAGGACAACCTGTTTCATCATTGGGATTCCCATGCTGTCTGGTCTGCACTTGACATCAGCACACTTACAACCAGTGCATGAACCTGAGGCTGAAGAACCTGCAGTAACTAGTGGCAGCAATTGAATTAATCACTCTTTTATGATTTAAACTGTAAGCACATCAGCTACCCACTATTTTCAAGTGATAGAATCATAGGTTCATAAAATAGTGTGGGTTGAAAAGGACTTCAAAGATCTCCTAGTTCCACGCCCTGCCATGGGAAAGGAAACCTTCCACTAGACCAGGTTGCTCAAAGCCCCATCCAACCTGGCCTTGAACACTTCCAGGGATAGGGCATCCACAACTTCCCTGAGCAACCCATTCCAGTGCCTCAATGCCCTCACAGTAAAGAATTCTTCCTGATAGCTAATATAAACTTATCTTCTTTCAGTTTAAAGCCATTCCCTCTTGTCCTGTAATTACACTCCATGACAAAAAACCCTCCCCATCTTTCCTGGAAGTCTGCCTTAGGTACTGGGAGGTCTCCCCATGACCTTCTCTTCTGCAGACTGAACAGCCCCAACTGTCTCATCCTTTTCACATGAGAGATGCTACAGCTCTCTGGTCAGTTCTGTGGCCCTTCTCTGGATCTGCTCCAGCAGGTTCATGTCTTATGCTGGAGGCCCCTCCAGCCTGTTGTGGCCCCTCAAGCAGTTGTGACACCACGAAGCTTGGTGTCGTCAGCCAACCTGCTGATGCACCTGATCCCCCTGTCTGTGTCCCTGACAAAGATGTTGTGTAATATTGGCCCTAGTGCACACCCCTGAAGAGCACGACTCGTCACTCCTCTCCACCCAGACTCTCGGCCATTGGCCACAACTCTCTGAGCAGGACCATCCAGGAATTCCTCATCCACTGAGTGNGAAGAGGAAGAACAAGAAGAAAAGAACAGAAGAAGAAATACCAGGGAGATTCTGCTTCTGCTCAGGACTCTGTACCAGGCTGCAGCTTCTGCTGTAATTTGGGACTCTATGCCAGATAGCCTTAACATGGGCTTTATAGATTTGGACTCTTTGTCTTTGCGACTGATGTGCCTCTGCAAATAAACAACTTTACAGCAACCAGCAACTGCTCTTGCCTCTTTGAAGACCTAAACCCATAACAATCTCAACATGGCACTAGTGCAGACCCCCGAGGAGCACCACTCGTCACTCCTTTCCACCCAGACTCTCGGCCATTGACCACAACTCTTTGAGCAGGACCATTCAGGAATTCTTTATCCACTGAGTCATCCACCTGTCAAATCCAGGTCTCTGGATAGTCAATAGTGTGCATCAAAGCATCAAATGCTTTGCACAGGTCCAGTTAGATGACATTCCCTTATCCACTGATGCTGTATGCTCATTGCAGGAGGCCACCAAATTTGTCAGGCATTATTTGCCCTTAATAAAGCCATGTTGATTATCGTGTTGGGAGCTGACATATATAAAGTCAATGAACAAGCTTTAGTGCTTTGATGCACAAAACCAATCTTCGAATGCTCTTATGGTCAGTAAGATTGCTGTGTTGCACTCCTCCAGAAGAGGTGAAAGTCCAAGATCTTCTTTGGACTGTTAAAGTTTCCATAAGACTTTCGGCACACATGGAAGAATTTGTCCGAATTTCAACCTTGAGGACTGCAATTCCCATTGGATAAACTTCCTGTGTCAGATTTTCCCTATGCTTTTCTTTGTTGTTCCATGTCAGAAGTGATCATGCTGTAGCTATGCAGTGGCATGCAATTGCCTTGTACCTGTACCGTGCTGACATTATCACCAAGAGTGCAAAAGGTAGAGACCACTTTGTTTCCAGCATGCCCACATAAGTAGAGATTAGGATCAGAGTAATGTCACAGAGGACCAAACCCACATAACATCTCCTAGGAGCAGAAAATATTTCTGCACTAGCCTGGCATGGCCTGTTGAAGGTTGCTGTGATAGAGGCACCCTAAAGGTATGCAGAGAGTCTGTTATCACCAATCTGGTGGTTTCAACACTCTTTATAAATGCAGTCACAATTGAAAATTCAGTTTGGCTGATGGTCAGAGGGACATGAGACCTGGGTTTTCTCAGGTTAGAAAAGTGACTTACATATCTCTGCCCTCATGCTTCTGCAGAATGAAAGCCCTTGGTCTGCATGTAGGAGGAGTGCTAGAAATTTTGGAAAGGCTGATTTCACCAAGAGAATGGCAGTGGGTTTTCTGATTATTTACAGCTTCATCTAAATAATCTAAGCATTTATTTGGCCTTCAGAAACCTCTTTTTCTGTGCATATCCTCCTCTCAGCTTCTACTGTGCCAGAAGTTGGAAGTAGTCTGCAGGACCATAGCAAGAATGACTAGAGGACTTGAAAATATAGTTGGGATGACAAGCTAAAAAATTTGGTGTATTAGTTCTTAAAAAAAAAAAGAGAACAGTGCATGGACAAAGAGTTTGCAGGCATGGTGTTGAAGAGAATGATAACCAGTTGTTTACCAAATTTATGAGGGAACAAACTAGTATGAATGAGTCTAATGTGTAGCACAAGATGACTGAATTTGGAAATTTTTCCCCTTTCATGAGTGTCATGAAATCTCCCGGCAGAATGCACATTTATTATAGCAAGTTGCATGGATGTCCCTGTGCAATGAGTTCTTGATTTGCACATGGTCTTGCTTCCAGGAAGGCAGCCAGGGTAGATGACCAGGAGCTTCTTCCAGCCTATTCTAATAGCTGTTGTGTGCTGCAGGGAGCATGTACAAGAACAACCTAGTAATGCTGTTGGATCACTTAGGTAGGGAGTCAGTCAGGTCGCCAGCAGATCACTTCACCTCTTGAAGTGCCCTCTGCCTTCCGTTGTAAGTTATGGAACACTTGTGTTTGGGTGTCCTTTTTTTACCGTCCACCTCATCCTGTTATTGCTACATACTCAAATTCAGGCATTTGCTAAAGCAACAGAAACCTTTACTTTTCTGAACTTACTTTTCTGAACACTTTTTCAGAGGCAAATGAATTAACATGATGCCACTAACCTCCATACTCCATCTTAATGGAGTTGGACTCTCTGTTTTGCATTTCATTTCAGTGTATTCTGTGAGACTAAGTGGAACTTACCAGGAAATCGATTTTTTTTTCTAAATTATTTTTCTAATTTATTTCTCTTGCTCATGTTTTCCATTTAATCTCTGATTTCATAGATCTCTGTGTTGTTAGTCTCAGTTTTTCCTGCTGAGAAGTGCTGACTGCTGTGTAGCATACGTTTTTCTTGTAGAAACACAGCTAAAATAGTAAAAGAAAAAATAAAAATACTATCTTCATATTAATCAGGAAACAACATGTCCCTAGCAGTTTGTGTTCAATCTGAGCCCAACATGGAGGATGAGATAACAACTTGCAGTACTGATTTAAGTGCCACGTCTGCTACTGAGAAATAAAAACCTGAAAAGTGAGCGTTTGTCAAGGCCTATTTACACATCTAGAAACTCGAAGGCATCTTTAAAGGATAGATGTAGACTTGGATGTAAATCAGCATAGATCCAGCCATGCAGTTTTACACCGCCTGTTGTGTTTTGGAACCAAACACTGCCCTTCATATTGGCAATCTTACCTCTAGCTATGTATGACTATAATTCTTGGATATGTGGATTGGCACATGTGAACCTGGCTGACCAATCCTCAGCAGGTCAAAAGCTCTGGAGCATGGTTTTCTTTAATGTTGGCCTCATTGTCCAGATGAACATTGCTCGGTTTTGATGATTAGGCTCCCAAGACCATTCAGGGTGAACAAACTGAACAAATATACCTTCTAATAAAGCTGCCAGGACTCATGTTGCTGAGGTCCTCCAAGAACCCAATGCCTCTTCAGACTGCTTTTTGAAAATTCGGAGAAAGTGAATTCCAAGCAAGGGATTTGCACCTGTGGTAGCCTGATGTCTGTTACACCTACAAGTCCTGGGAGCAGGTCCTGTCTTCACATAACTGAGGTGGGCTAATTAGAGTACTGCAAGCCTAAATGCAGACTTTGCTTTGGGCTGAATGGCTTATTTTAGCATAAACCTGTGCTTCTCTGACCCAAACTTGATGAAAATACAGAGTTTAAACTAAAGGAGGACTGACATTTTCGCACTTTTCACTGGAAAACTACAAGGTTTAAATCCCTTCTTTGAAAGAAGACACCACAACTCTGCTTGCAGACATGCCTTTAAGCTTCAATTTGTTCATGTGATATACAGACCAGACAATACAAAGGGCATCGTTATTCTCCCACCAGCTCTGATCCACACATCTCTCTCTTCACTTATTGTTCTCTGCTGGACCCATGAGGTCATCTCAGTTTGACTGTTCATTTGTGACTGCAATAATAATTTTTTAGAAGATGACTCATGGTCATCTGTCATCTGTCTTTCTGTCATTAGGACAGAATACCTGTCCTAATACCATTAACAGCATGGTGAAAGACAGGCTGATCACCTGGCCAGGGGTGAAAGTAGACTATAGAAGTGCTACTTTCCTTACCTGGGGCTGATTTCAGTTTCAAGTCTATTTGCCAGTGTAACATGCCAACATGCCATCAGATTTCCAAAATACTTGGAGGAATGATTTGCACTTACAGCTGCACTGATGAGTGCCCCTTCTGATTCCCCTCCCCCAGCTCATTAACATGCATGTCTTCTCTTATTAGTGTTTGTCATTATGTGAACAGCTGGTAACTGTTCTGTTTTTCTTCTCATCAAAAAGAGGGCTTCATAGCCATGAGGAAAAAAAGTATCGGGTACAAGCAATTTTTAATACTGACTCCAGGTCCATTCATTTTTTCATTATCGTTCTCATCATTATCGTGGCAAGGGTGGGCAGATAGGCTGTGGGTCTGATTCTCATTTCACTGGGAGGAGTGTGGAGGGAGAGGAAGTCTTTCAAAGGCAGCAGGCTTGCACCAGTGCAAACTGAGGTAAGTATAGGTCAGGATCTGGCTCTCAATACATTTTTCATGGCTGTCGTTAAAATATGAGTAGTTTCTCTTCCAAATCCATTTTAACTGTAATTAGCTGTAATGAAGATTTTTTTCTCTGCTTGTATTTCTGAAATACGTGGTCCACCAAAGATTTTAAATGACCTGTCTGCTTCATATCTTATAATCAAGGTATAAATTATTCCTTTCTTGTATTTAAGGAGAAGGTGAGGAGCTAAAAGATAATTGGTAACTCGACACATTTGCTGGGGTTCTCACTTTGATTTTTCTCTCAGTACATGACTGGTTAAGAAGGAATATGTATTTTTAGTGGACCTGGATTCAGGATTCTGAGCTATGGCAGGTCAAAATATTTTGTGAGCTATCTGAAATACTCTGGCATTTAGATATCCACTTTCCAGGCTGTTGACCATTTTGGAGTGATATTTTGCTCTGGGTTTTTAAATTACTTAGGAGGGTTATTGTCTTCCATGCTTTTCATCTGGCACATATCTTCCATTTTCTCTTCTCAGTCCATAAGCATGAGAACATAGTTGTTTTCCATAGGAACCCAAGCAATATATGCATGATTTTTTTTTTTTCTGTTGTGGGAAACTTAGTTAGGTAAGTTGTAGTAGAGGTAAGAGAATATAAGAGCTGGATGTGTGTCTGACAGCACTAGTTCAACTCTTCCTAACTACAAGTGCCTTTATTATGGCAAAGTCTCCAGAAATAATGTCTGGTGGATCTAGAAATGCCATAAATATATGAGATTTCCATAGGAAAAAGAGGTCTCATGCAATACCAGGGGTTTTTTTTTATTCTAATAGTGTTTTTAAGTTCAGGTAGGCTTGAAACACCATGCAGCCACTCCCTCAAGCTCCTCTCTCTTCCTCTCCCGTCCTGGTGGAATAGGGAGAAGAATTGAAATAATACTTGTATATTTAGATAAGAACAGCTTAATAATTGANAACCATCCAATGAGCAATGCCAGACCACCCTTCCCGAACCGAGACTGGCCCCGCCTTCTGAGTAATTCCCCCTAGTTTATATGCTGGGCATGATTTTCTGTGATGTGGACAAGCCCTTTGGGCCGTTTGGGTTACTGTCCCACCTATGCTCCCTCCCAGTTTGTTTTTTTTACCTCCTCACTGGCAGAGCAGGAGACAAGGGGAAAAAAAAGTCTTTGGCTTAGGATAAACAGAACTTAGCAAAAAGCCAAAACATTGGTGTGTTATCAACACCATTCTCATTTGTAATCCAAAACACAGCACTGTCAGAGCTACTGAGAAGAAATCAACTCTACCCTGTCTGAAACCAGGACAAACTGTAGACTGTTTTTACACTTCTTGAATGTTGAACCCAACTGATAACAGACTGCAAATCAAATAATTGCAGAAAAGAGCAAACATGAAACATACTTCGTACATACATAAAATTAAGTTTAAATGTTTCCAGAAAAATATGGGACTATGAAGCTGTGATGTATGAACACGACAGATTAGATCACTGTCCGGTATTTTTCCAGGTTAAATACAAGTGGAATACGGCCTTGCACTGAAACCAAAGAAATGTTCTGTAATTAATTTAAAATATACTTTGATGCCTCTGGTATATTGGAAAGCAGTTAAAAATTTGCTTCTGTTCCTTCCACATCTCCCTCTCAGTATTGTTATACTGTCTTACTATTTTCCATTTGATTCTAATCTCACATTCCAAAGAAAATAAGTTTAAAACAAATTGGTAACGTAGTTTTAAACGAAAAGAAGTTTTTAATCAGTCAGATGACCTGAAAATTAAGGAAATGCCGGGAACACAAAACAAAAAGATAAATAATTAAATAGGTTTTGAATGTTGAGTTGCTCCCCTATGTTCCAATCCGAATAAAGCGAGGAGAACGAAAGACTCTTCGTTCTCCTGCGTTCCTCCCCTTGCGGGACCGCGTTTTCCTCTCTGGGCCTGTTCGCTCTCCGCCACCAGGGGGTGCTCAGATTGCAGAATTACTGGGAATTCGTAAATCGTCCTTTCGGGAATTTCGGGCTCTTACGCGGCCAGACATGCCTTTAATTCTAATGTTCCTACTTGATTTGGTTGGTTTGTTTATTTGCTTGTTTGTTTTCTCTGTGTGTCTTTATTTAGAGCTTCTGCAGGGTGGGAGGTTCTTGCTGAATTACTTAGTTCTTCATCATGTTGGCGTTATTTTAATTTTTAATGATCAGCACAAATACTGTTTCTGTATTCCTCATGTCTGAATGGCCAGACATGCCTTACTACTCTGCAAATGTGAAACTAGCATTAAGCAACAGCTTCCAAATTATTAAAATAGATGTGATGGAATCCAGGAATTCAGGACCACTGCAGGATATGCAAACCAGTAGTAGATGACGCACTCTGTTCTCTGTCACCTTCTGAGAAATAAGCATGTATGTCTTCTCCAAACTTACCAACTTCCATTTCCCATGCAAGGAGACGTTCTCTGTCCTAAAACTATTCACTCTATCACCCATACTAAAAAGCTTAAGCAATGCACAAAACTTGCATAAGCCTCATGCATGTTGAGTGTTGCCACTCTTCTGTAAATACATTTCACTGCACTGTGTAATGTCTGTCATCCTGTATTAAAAACCTTCACCCGGTGGAAACATTTATGGTGACTTCAAAAACTTTGTGTGTACTCTCTTCTATACTCTCCAGGGACAAAGATAGGAAATTTTACATAATCAGGACAGCTAGCAACCAGCCTCACAGATTAACTAGGCTTTGGCAGTAACTGAGTAATCTGTGTAACACCACATGCCTAGACAGTGCCAACAAAACCCAAACAATACTATTTTTATTCCCCGTTCTGCTTCAGTCTGCAAGATAGGCCAAGAAACTGTCAAGAACCGTTATTTAATTAAAGATTGGTTTGAATGACTATAGGTCAAAAAAAACCCAAACTAAAACCAAGCTGACCTTTAAGTGGATTCCTGGAATGAATGGATTGGAAGGACAGAGAGCACCCAAAGAAGAAAAGTATATATGGCTGTAGGCTATTGGCAATTTTCAAAGATGAGTGAGGAAAAGGAGATAAAGTCTCCGTAAAGAAAGCATTCCAGAAGAGTGCCTGACCACCCTATGGATACAGAATTGAGTGCCTTTGCTGTATACAGCTCTGCAGGCATATTGTGGATGAAATTATTCCAGAGTAAGCCAGAGTTTTTAGTTACTTGGGTTAGAATGTAATTTCTCAGGGGACGAGGAGTTTTCTTAGGGTTTCAATGAATTCACTCCGTTTGAGAACAGATTGTACCTCTGATTTTTTTTTTATATTGTCCTGTGTAGAACTGGGTATGACAATTTCTCCAAAGAGGTTTTGTTGACCTTCTTCTGAAGCAAATGTATCTGTATAATTGTGGTCTTATTAAATAGTAACTGGTGCTAAACTTCTCCTTGTACAAAGGAAGATGAGAAAGTCATCCATCTGCCTCCAGTGTATTTGATCAGTATTATTTCAGAGTGATATGGGTAAAAAAGCAGCAGTAGCTGTAGTTGATGATCTTGCAGTGGGCAGAAGTATGATATGTATGCAGTTGGATTAATTTAATTTTGATCATCCTACTACTCTTGGTCATAGAGGATGACCAAGAGTAGTAGGATGATCAAAATTAAATTAATCCAACAGAGGATGAACATGTAATGATGGTCACAGATAGTAGAAGGCAGAACTGCTTTGGGATAATTGTTTTCTCTTGGTTTTATTTGATCATTTCTTTTTTCTCGTTGATCTTCCTTGTATTTAGAACCATACTTGTGGTTGTACTCAATCAACTGGAAATCATGATTGCCCTGTGAGTGAACGGTCGCTGTCTTTATTGACTCTTCCAGCAATATGGAAGACTCAGATGGTAGTATCATCAGCCTTTAGAAGAACTGTTTTGGATTAGCGAGAAAGCAGAAAGCAGAAAGCTGGTTAAAGGGGTCACCACTTAATTACAGAAAAATTAGGTAGACAAAGTAAATAGCGTCATCCAAAATCTTGGAGATGGGAGAAAGATAGTGTGAGAAGGCAGTAGTTTTACAAACTATTATTGCTGTGGAAAAAGTTTTTTGGAAAAGAAAGCCAAGGTGTGACCCTGACGCGGCTCGCCTTTTCCACCCGAGCTCGGCTCGCCCAGCTAGCTCTCCAGGCGAGACCGGCGCCGAGAGTGGGCCGCCTCCCGGATGGCAGAGAACCAGGAGTGCGGCTGGGGTTGAGAGCCCTCTTGGCTGACAGCGCGTCCGGGGAAGAATAAAGGATCAGGGGGAGTCCTTTTGTGGGTCCAGGATAGGTTTATTGGAGGGATGGGGGGAACAGGAGACAACCGAAGAGGANCCCTGTAGACAGGTGGGGCAAAACAGCAAAAACTGCAAGAGAGAAAATAGAGGTGTAAAAAGACACAAGGAAGGCAGTAGCAATGGGATTAATTTGGAAGTTTGAAGGGAAACCGACACCAGGTAGTCACTGTAAAAGAACATTTTAATAAAAATTAAAGGGTAGTGTCATAAGTCTAAGGTAGCACTTTTTTTTTTTTTTGCTGGTGTTTGTTTCCATTGTTAGCTGAAGTTGTGACATTTGTTAGTATCTTAAATAATCCACTATGGAAAAATAATCCTTCTCCTACAATGCACTCACGCAAACTCATTATGTCATTTTAAAGTCAGATTTTAAAATTGATTTGAACATGGTTTATTGATACAAGCCTGTAAACATTGCACACAGTGATTTGCAGCTGCAAATAAAGAATATTTTATCTACCTGATTTGTGGATGAAAATTGTCTGGGTAAGCAAACAAGTTGCAAGGAACTGTATATTTTTGCAAATGGTCTTGCTTCCGTAGGTTTTTCTAGGAGGTGTTTTCCAGAAGTAGGTAGGACTGCCCTCTGACCTGCAATCTCATGTGTTTATTCTGTTACCATAAATAAGCTGGGGAAGAATGGTAGCTTTCATACCTGTTGTCCTTGCACCAGAAGTTGTCACTCTACTGAGTAGCACCATTGCCTTTGTCTGTGAGTTCTGTGAGGGGTGCTTTGCTTCTGGAGATCTCACAGTCTTTGTGGTGTGATTTTCTAGCCTAGGCGGCCTGTGAGAAATCAGCCAGTATCCTAAAGGGAGGCACATTCAGCTGCTGTAAGCACAAAAGACACTACGCAGCCATGCAGAGCACACACAGCAGCCCAGCACAATGGCAAAGAAGGTAGGACCTGGTTACCACCCCTCCAGCAATCCATCCAGACCAGTGTGGAGTCTACAAACCGGATGAACTGCTGGCTCTGACCAGACTGGGAGTTCTTGGCTTGGCAGATGTCATGTTGCCACTTTGTAAGTAAAGCTATTGGTATGTAGCAAGCTGTTCAGTGACTCTATCCCCCAGGTATATGAAATTTCAGGCTGCCTTCAAGACTGAGGTGCAAAAAGGCAAATGCACCTCTTTGTTGCTGCCCTTAGAGCATTATGCCTTGAACATACCACAGCTTTTTATACTGTCATTTGCCATGTGCAAAGGACTTCTGTGACTTTTGTGCAGGTATGTTTTTTAACACACCTACTACCACGGCTGGGAAGAAGGTAGTGAAGATGCTACTTGAATGCTTCTTGGAGGGCAACACAAGTTATCATCATTGCAGAAATAAGCAGATTGCAGCTGTTGTACTAAAGACAGGACTGTGCAGCTCGAAGAGAAACGTGTAGTTCTGCCACCACCAGATCCTTCACAAATTGGTATGTTTTATTATGTTCTTTATGGTTGTTTTTGTTTTTTTTAAGTGTGGCTGCTTTTCAATTCCTCCTCTGGAAATTGTTTTTTCTCCAAACCTGACGTAACTCCAACTAATGTGTAGATACTCTGAGACTAATGTGTGCAAAGGATATGCAATTTTAATGTTACATGAAATAGAATGGTTTGGTCACTTTTTTTCTGCCAGCTGCTGGACCTAAGGAACCTCCACTGTATTTCTAAGATTAAATGACTTTTGTCATTCCTAGAATAACTCATTCTTGTATGTGCTGCACTAATTCATCTAGATGTATAATAAAGGCCAAAAATGCCAAAAAGAGGGTCAGACTTTCTAAACTGAGTCTATCTGTACAAAGACATGACTTGCACATCTGTATACAGTATTTTTTGGTCCAATGGTTCTGCGTTAGACATTATAACATGCATCAGAAAGGATTCTTTCTGCTGTGTATGTCTCATTAGTTGTTTGGGACTGATTGTGTTTGTGCATATTCATCGCGTTATTGCAAAGAGATGAAAATAGTAGATTATATCTGTACGATGAGCTAGGTGGTGTTATCTTAACCAATAATACTGGAGAGTTTTCAAATGCACCTGTTAAAATATTTGTATTCTACCAGGTGCAGAAGCATTCATTTGTAAACATCATATCAACACATATTTTGCACAGGTATACTGTCTTTTGTCCCAGAACTGATGAGTTTTTAAAATATCAGTGACTCATATGGAGTTTGTATTCATCATAGTTACCTTGGCATGAGCTCTGCGCCTGTCCATCCATGCATGGGTGTCACACAAGTACACAGTCTGTGATGTAATAATCATCTTTGACAAAGGATTGCTTACAACACAGTCCTGCTGTGGAGTGCTCTAAAATAGTGAATTCATGTTTGTGTGTTTGAAGCATTACCCTGAGAGATTACAGGCACAGAATGATTCATGCTGCTTCCTTCTTTCGTGCCCCAGCCAAGTAACAGGATTCTGCCAAGTATTTGTAGCTCTTGAAAGCCATGTTCATGTCTTTCCAGGATGGAAGATATTCTCAGTAAGTACACAGCCTGCCAAAATGAGAAGAAGAATTTCCCTACAATGGCTAAGATGAATACTTCTAATACTATTTTATAGCAAAATTTATGTCAGTGAATACTCAACAGCAAATTGCCAAAGATATTAGTTACTGTTCATTTGTGGGGCACAGCAAAAAGTACAGAGAACTTTGTTTGAGCTAGAGAGGATTTTTATTTTACGCTACTTTTAATATGAGTTTGCTCTGCAATTCCTTACTTTTTGAAGAATACAGTGCAAGTGAGGAATTACTGAGTTCCTTTAAACTGCTTCCCAATTAGAGAATGTCTCCTTCCTCTGATTCCATTAGTGGCACGGCTTACTACAGAACCAGGAGTGGACCATATGATCCACCAATGATGCGTGATGATAGAACAAAACAATGTCTTCATGTTGACCAAAGGACCTATCCTTAGGTGAACTAAATATACTTGAGAGTAAGAAAATCTCATCTGAAATATGCAGTGAAATGTATGTTCCCTATTCTAGACAAAAATATCTTGGAATACTTAATTCTGCTACTCTGGAGCCTTGAACTGGGCATTTCACTATCTTTAGTTCTTCTTCAGTACTGTATAGTGTTCTCTTCTGATTTGCACTAAATCTAGAGAGAAGTAATATGCCTCATGAGTATTTCTCTTGTGTGATATTTGTGGCTTTCTACACCGTAGTTTACAATTTTTGCTGTGCTATTTTTATACTATTTTTATATTTAATTACTTTTTTTATTCATAAGAACATAAAATAATTCCATCTGACCACATGTGTAACAATAAATGCGTTGTCTATCAACCAATGAACCACCCCAAGGCAAGAAAAGAAGCTACTGTATATATCAACTGATGCAATTTGTAACATCAGCTGATATGTACTTAAAATATTATGGAATTGACTGCATACAAAGATGACACTGTGAAAGATTAACCATGGAAAATTAAATACATTTATGGCAAATTGATACATTTTGAAGCCTATAGATAAAAGGATTAGTGAAGTATCCTGCAGCCTTTCATTCATGTCAGCAGTCCTATCAAAGTCAAATGCAGGACTGTCTGAAGTCTGCTGGAAACTCTTTGTACTGACACCCCTCGATCTCAAGTGACTCATTCCATGGGTCCATGAAATTCCATTTCATCCACTGTGGTTCTGAAGTCCAGGCTCAAGAAGGGGGACTGGGAGCAACCAAGAAGCTGCCACCTTAAAAACAGCATAAGCCCACAGCTTTGTCACCTTTATCTTTTATATAAAATAGCAGTGAATTGTCCGGGAATGTAAATCTGTTGACTATTGTTACCACTTATTAACATTATTATTATTAATATTACTGAATGACATTTGTTCTCTGAAAAAACGGTTCCTTCTTTGGCGCAAGCAATACTTTTCTGAGCACACAACACATGATAAATCTCTGTCAGGCAGTGTCCTATTCATCCAGCTGTGCTCTACTGGACAGTATTGTTAGATATCTGTTTACTACAGCTCCTAACAATTACCCTTAATAATTTTTTTTTCCCTGTTTGTTCTTGTGATGGTGTGAAAATCTGAGGAGAGATTAAATTCAAGCTGGTATATAAGGACCGCATTAAAAAAATAATGAAGGAGAAATGCAGGGAAAGAACTGTGAGGAAACTGCAAAAAGTCTGTGTTACTGTATCCAAAACTTCGTGCTGGGCGTATTTTTGAGCCCCTGTGTCCAGATGAGGACCCTGCCCTTACTGTGATGCCGTGGCTGGGTAAGATACTTCTTCTGGGTGGTTGTTGCAAAGACAGCATGGCTGCACAGAATGGCAAGAGTAATTAATTAGTCCCTGTTTTGTCCACCTGGGGAAGCAGGGTACCAGGGCAGACTGTGATGCTTTCTTCTCTGACAATTACTGGAAATAACTAGGCAAAGCTGATTCTGAGATTTCTGGTTGGCTGACTGACACCTGGCACTTGTGCAGAAGTTCTGAAGAAAAAAGGTTATACCTCCTCTGAGACCACATCAGGGCTGCAGTCCCAGGTATGCAAGAATATGGCTGTGTGCAGCTGAGGCTGTAGCTAACCTCTCACCCAGCTCATCCATGGAGGACCAGGACCTTTGAGAGAGTGTCAAGGTCACTCTGTCACATGAGCTCCCAGACAACAGCTCTTGGAGATGTATGGCCACAGAAAAGGGGATGTTCTGACCTGCTTTTGAGGACATTTCAGTATGTGCACTGGCTAGCATTTCTGGGGAGCTCAAGGATTATATTTGCTGATTGTGTGTCTTTTTCACTAGAAATAGGGCAGATCTTCGTAGTCCGTAGCCTCAATCTGACATAATTTGCTGATCGATGCTGGATCTTCTTCTTCTGTCTAGAAATAATTTTCTGGACAGGTTTAGTGCATTAGGTTTATTTTGTGTAGTAGTTGGGGTTTTTGGTGGTTTTGGTTAGTCAGTTGCTGTGACTTGACCACTACTTTTCCCAAAGCTCCCAGCCATCTTTAATGTTGCTCTGCTTTTGTGACATTCACATGCTCTCCACTGCCTTGTGTGCAAGTCTTTGTTTTTTTTGAGTAGGGATTGTTTTTTATGGTGTTATCTGTGTGTGTTATAGAGGTCCCTTATTGAGGCCTTGTGTACCTTTACAAAGCATAGACAATATTCATGAACTCTGCAGAAATAGCAATATTTCAAAAGGAAAAACAGCCATTGGCTGTTTTTAAGGCATGGAGGGGAAGAGTAACAAAGTGAGAGAGTCAAGCCCGAAGGTGTCATTCCCAAGATGATGCTTTCCACCTACCTCATACTTGCTGTATACTAGAATATCTCAAAGATGAAAATAGGCTGTTTGAAGTATGTTTCCAGTCCCACCTGTGGCAGTTTGGATTTTCTCCAGATCGTGGTTATGCTACTCTTTCTCAAATCCAGGCAATTTGTGTCCCTTCTCCTCGAGTGTGAGTTTGGGTTTGCTGGAGGATCCTGAAAAGCACCAACCACGAGCTATCAGCTCTGCGTGTGGAATTACCACTCTCTCTCAAAGGCTGTGTAACTCTTAGCGATGTGAACCATGCTAGCCTCAGGGCACTCGGTTTGCTTTACTTTCGCCGGGCGCTTTACCCCACTACTAAATGTTCCCGGTCAGGGCAAGCAATATCAGTCCAGCGCAGGGGCTGGAGAGGATAACTCGGGGAAGCCTTTTTGCGCTCCTTCCCCGCGGGAGGCTCAGGGGCCAAGCTCATCCTCCTGGAGCGCTGCCAGCGGAGCGGGGCCGGGCGCGGGGCGGCGGCGGGAGCTCCGGGGGCGGGCCGGCCCCGGGGAAGGTGGTGGCGGCCGCCGTGCCCGCCCTGCTCACCTGGGCACAGGCGCCAGCGCTCCGGCGCCGCTCCCTTCCGCTCCTTGGAGGATGAACGGGCCGGGGAGGAAGGTAAGGGGAAGCCGGGAGGGTCAGGGGGTGGTGAGGCGACCCCAGAGCCTGCCCCCGGCTCCAGGGCGCTCGAAGCCGGGACACGGCGGCTGACACTTTGCGGGCGTTCTCCCGCTCCGGTCGGCGGGGCTGGAGGAGATGTGTCCCGCCGCGGCGTCTGCCCGGCCCCGCTCAGAGCGGCTCGGCTTCGCTGGGAGTTGTGCTCAGCAGTGCCCGGAGCCCCAAAGCCGAGGAGTCAACCTTTCCGCTGGGGCCGTGACCACCCGAGAGGGATTTGCTGTGCAGATATTCCCGGAGAGGAATAAACCAAAGGAGAAGGGTTCTGTTGTTGAAGTAATAATGAGCAAAGAACAAGCTGCTTGTGAGGAAACGACCACCGAAGTGCTGCTTGGGGGAACTGTTCAGTGCTGTCAGGAGAGCTGCAGTTGCATTTCTTAACTTTTGAGTGCTGAGAACTATTTGATTCCAGCCAACCAAAGCCAAAACAAAGGGGTTGCTCGAGAGCAGCACCCTAAGCCTTTTAAATGCGGTGTGATCAGTGTTGTTCTAGAAATTTGCTCATAACTTGAAGTATGTGGCCACTGTCCTGCCAGAAGTTAAGCTCCTCGGGTAAATGCTAACACCTATTGCTACTGCTGGTAGCTGAAGACTGTTGTTGCTATGGGTTTCTATATGTTACTCTTCCTCTTCAAAACGGTGTAGTAAAGGTTTGCTGTGCGTCTCAGAATAAAGCTGATAGTAAGGACAGTGCCATTTTGGCCCATTCTAGGGACTGCAGGTGTCCATCCCCTGGAGGAAATCTGCATCCCTGGGGCAGCTCATCACCTCTCAGCGGTGAGGAGCAAAATGCCAGGACTGCATCTTCTCCTACTCGCAGGGAGGGACAAACAACTGCAGACAGAGAAGGGCAGGAGCCAGTTCAACTTCCTTGCATTCACACGAAGTGGTGGAGAAGGTAGAGAGTGAAAGAAGGCTGCCTGCCCCTCTGTGCACTCTCGGAACTGTTTGTGCCTGGAGACTTACACAGTGGCAAGGGCTGCCAGTGGAAAGGAAACCAGACTGAGTTTCCTCTTCAGCTTTGCTCCCTTGAAACAGGCTTCTTTCCTCACTTGCAAAATATCCATAATGTAAAATAATTTGTGAACTTCTGGGCAAAACTGAACTAAGTGGCATTGTCCAGGCCCATCAAAATCTGACTGTTAAAGGAAGATCAAAGTCAGGTTCTATGGTGAGATTAGCAAGCCATTCCAGGAACCTCATTCTATTGAACAACACCTACTGGAGGGTATCTTTTCTGTAGGATTTTGCGACTGGGGCCTGTCATTCACAGCAGTCCCAGAGACAGTGTAACAAAACCAAGGAAAATTAAAACAGAGTTTTGCTGCAATGAGTTATTTTTCAAAGTTATGAAATTAAAGGGGTTTGGGCCAGGAATTTTTAAAAAATTATTGTTGTGCTTTTTGGTTGAGTTTGAGCGAGGTCATTGCTGTCAGTGATGTTCCTCTTTATTTCTTTGTTGAGTGAGTCATTGGATTTGTGGACTGAAAACCACACTGCTCTTTCTCAAGTAACAGTAACCTTCACCTTTTATATTTATTATCTTTTTGATTTCCAAGTTCCATGATTTCTTGTATTGTTGATGACTAAAAGCAATAAGTTAGCATTTGGTAATATGTTATACATTATCAAAGTACCATAAAGATGGGGGGTTTTTAACAAAACAGAGGTGTACAGAGAGAAGTTCTATGCGAGCTGTCATGATTATTTTTCTCATATCTAGTTTAGGTTAAAAACAACGCATGTAGTCTGGATAATTTAAATAATTTTTAGGTATTGACTTTAATCTGGGTGTACAGGATGTTATTTTTTACTGTAGTTGAGAAATTTGTTGGACCAATATGAAAGGGCTATGAAACTGTCAAGCCTACTAAGAGCCTAGCAATTTTTTTTTTTTTTGTACAGGCTTATTTATACATTCTTAAACTGGTTTTACAGTAAATGAACCATGAATGGAGGTAACTGTCTTCAATAGCAGGTTGTCAAGTACCAGATTTTCAAGCCTCTGTAAAATATGACCTCTGAAGTAGTATATTATTACTGCAATGAACTGGGATTTACAGATGATACTTCCAATAATACCAACATAAACTTAGCAATCAACTCATCACATAAAGCCTTAATATTGAGGTCAGGGTGAAGCCTATGACTGGCTTTGGAAGGGATATAAAGTTTTGAGGAGTATATTTTCCTCATTCTGGAGGGATTTGCAGGTGTAAACACCACAGAGAATGTATATCCACTGCTTTCTACTGGAAAAAAACCAAAAATACAAGATGCTTCAGGGTTCCGCTGCTGTCTTCCAAAATCACTCATATGCTTAAATTCATCGTGCTGAAATTAGTCATGTGTAAAAAATCGGTTTCCTTTTGGCATTGAATTTGTTAGGATTTACAAAGTTGCAATTAAAGCCTGCAAAGTCTCTTTAGTAGTGGAAAAACTGATACATGTGAATATTTTCCAGTGCCTGGATGCACTGACTTCATTATGGAGCCATACTAAATATGCATTTCTGAGGGCAGATTCTGCTTCAATATAGCTGTCCCTTCTGTACATCCTTGGTTGTCGCATGCTGCTCACAGGAAAGTCTTCTGCTTTAGTGCTCATCAGTCGGGGCATACTGCAGCAAGATGACTTCAGGAGCATTACTGGAGTGTGCTATAAGAGGTGGTGCAAATGTGCACCCTCTTTAAATATTCGCTCTTTCTCCTTGTTCAGTAAATCCATGGTTGTCTTCTCAGAGGCAAGATGCAGAAAGAGCACTGGTGGTAGGAAAAGGAGTTTTTTGACTTTCCTTTCATTCCTACTTCAGTGACAGACCCACTTCCCCTCTACAGCCACTCCCTCAGCTCCCCTCCAGCTTCTGCTCACACTGATCATCACTTACTTGTTCTGTCTCTCTAAGTTCCTCCTGAGCACCGTGCTTGTGAGGAGAGGCTGAGAGTTGAGACTGTTGAGCCTGGAGAAGAGCAGACTCAGAGCATATCTCATCAATCTAAAACTGAAGGGAGGGTGCAAGGGAGACAGACTCTTTCAGTGGTGCCCAGTGACAGGCCCAGAGGCAATGGATGTGAAAGAAACTGTAAAATGGGAGATCCTCTCTGAACATCAACAGGGAGCTGTAAGAGTGACTGAACACTGGAATGAATAGGGAGTCCAGAGGTGTCATCTTCATACTTGGAGATACTAAAATATACATCCAGTTATCCCCATCCCAAGCAACCAGCTATAGATGGCCCTTCTTGGGTGTGTGGGGGATTTGACCAGATGACCCTTTCAAACTCAACCCTTCTTTGGTTCTGGAATGTTTTGATCCTGCTGTCAAGCAAGCATTGTTACTCTTCACACTTTGCTGTTGCTTTTCAGCAGTCCACATAGTTCCCCATCCTGCAGCAGCCTTCACTCCTCTCAAGCACTCTGGCACATTGCACAGAGAAGCTCATCCTCTAGTTGTGCTTTTTCACCATTAACCTAAAGTAAACAGCATGGGGGTTGGTGCTTGAGGGCTGCATTTAGCAATGCTTCTCCAGAATTGTATTTTCTTATTCCTACAACTTAATTTTCTGGCATCAACTCAAATATATACCTAAGCAAGGGAAATCCATGTGAGAATGAGCAGATTCCTGCAATGCTGTCTGAAATCAATAACAAAGTTCTCAATGAATTCAGTGGGAACAGGGCAGAAACTGGAATACTAGGATGTTAAGGAAACCTGACTGAGCGACTAACAAAATAACTTATCTAAGAATTTATATAAATTCAGAAAAAGGGACTGTGAATAGGTAGCAACACCATTTAGGGTTTGACATAGTATTTTCACCAAGCTCAGTCTGCAAAGTCAAAATATGATTTATGGTCACATCTTTTAATAAAATTCGAAATGCCATTGATACCTGGGGTGGGTAAATTCCTATGAAAAAAGTCTCAGACTAGATAGTCAACTAATCTTAGAGGTCTTTTGGGTAACACTGCTTAACCAAAAGTGATAGGTTTTGGGTGTACCCCACAAGTGTATGGGTTCTGAGTGGCATTCCTGAGCTCCTGGCTCTCTTCCAAATCTCAGTTGTGGTGTAGTGCAGGCAGCTCAAATCCCCAACTTAAATTTCCCAACCATTAATAGAAAGGAAGAGAGACTTGAGAATATTGCAATGTATGCATGGAACTGGCTGCTTCTGTTAAGTGAGGTTTTAGGACACATTCATCTGCAACTAAGAGCATTATGCTCTGGGAGGCAGTGAGGCCTCACCCAGCACTGCAGTCTAAGCAGCAAGGAAGGCTGCATGGTTGAGTGATAAAACACAGTCTGCTTCATTTTACTTATACTGAGCCTATCTTCAAGGTTGTCCTCAAAGATAGCCACCAGCAGAGCACCGTGGCAGTGGGCAAACAGGCAAATATGTAGCAAATGCAGGATGTAAGCCACAACGTGATTTGTGAACAGTGACAACTAGTGGGGAAAACAGTTACCTAGAAAATTGTCGTTACCAGAGCTCACTGTGGCAACTGGAAAACTAAAAATACTTTGTCAAACAGATTGATGATCTCAGTTCAGTTTCTTGATGGGTTAGTGCCTGTCTACATCGCCATAATTGCAACGACCCATGAACTGCACCAAGAGAGACAGAGGCTAAGGCTGAAAGTCTCCCTAAACTGAGGCATTTTAGCTGTGAAACCATCACTTATGAATAAATTCAAATCTAATTCGATGAAGTGCTTCAAAAGTATTTAAAAAAAAAAAAGCTTCAAAAGCAAAAGAACCAAAAATAACGTATTGAGACCATTTTGTCGTACAACATCACAATGCTTGCACCAACCATGCTTCAAGTTCCTAGTATTTCTACATCACTCACTAAAACTAGGTGGAGAAACAGTGATCAAACATCAGGTAATATTCCAAGAGAAAGAAAAGGTGTATACACAAGTGTTCCTTGGTGACTGTGTTTCAGATAAATGCTTTAATAGGCAGGAAGCATACTGCTTGGATGACATTACCAATTCTTGATAGATTTATTATGTGCCATTTAAAACAGAGAAATTTAAACTAAAATCTTGCAAAGGTTTAAAACCTTCATGTTTAGCTTTACACCTCCTGCACAGTTTCACTGAGGTCAATGAAACTATTCACTGTGGAAAACTAAGAAGGTGTGTAAATCTCTGTAGCATTAAACATTTCCCATGATTATCTCACCAGGGACTGGAAACAGGGATTGGCAGCTATAGACACCTAGGGTAAAATGGCAACTTGTGTCATTGAATATTGGCTTAATTGAAAAGCAGCATTAAGAATTGTGAAACAATTCTGGCCTTTTTTCCCTAACTGCAGTGGGTGCTATGTGACTCTAAACTGCTCCCTTCAGTACCCACAAACAACTGAGATTTGCTCACCCATGACTAGGGCACATGGGCGCATTTTGGCTATGAAAATAAGGATCTGTAACTTTTTTAGAAAGTATTTAGTGCCAGCTGGGGTTGCTGGGGATGTGTGTGTGTGATGTTGTCCATATGGGAGGCTTGATAGCAGACCCTCTGCCTGGGTCACGAGCGGGCTGCGCCACCCATGATGAGCCTTCTCCTCATCTTCCTCCGCTTCCCCCCACCCCAGGTGAACACAGCCCGGTCNGAAGGGAAGGGATGGGCTGCGCACCCAGCATCCACGTCTCGCATAGCGGTGTGATATACTGCCGGGACTCGGAGGAGTCTAACTCCCCCCACCAGACCACCACGATCTCGCAGGGCACCACCACCCTGCACGGCCTCTTCGTTAAGACAGACGCAGCCGACTCCATCCCCTCTGTCCTCGCCTACCAGAGCCGGCAGCCGCCGCCCTCCGCCGGCCCCCGCCGCAAGGAGCGCAGGGAGTCCGGCGGCGCCTCCGCCCGGTCCAGGACGCCCCACTGCTGCAGCGTCGAGGCGGAGACCCAGACCAGCAGCTCCAGCGCCAAGGTAAGCCAAGTCGCCACTCCGGAGGGATCTCCGGCGGCGCTGGTGCGGATCCCCGCCGGCCGCGGCAGAGGGAGGACGCTGCGCGGAGGCAGCGCCTCCCCCGCCGGAGGATGCTCGGCGGGCGGGATGCAGCTGGCAGGAGCGGTGCCCTAGTGCCCACTGACTCACCGCAGCTGCGGCGGCCGGGCCGGGCCGGGCTGGCACTGCTGCGGGGGGGCCGCCTGGCCTGGAGCTCGCCGGGGGGAGCAGCGGCCGCCGGCCCCTCGGGCTCTCTCCGCCCCGAGCCCCACAGCCTTGGTGCGGCTCCGGGGCGCCCTGTGCTGGGATCGCTCACGCACACACAGCGAGCGGGGAAAGGGCTTGTTTCGAGCTCTGTGACTGATGCCAGAGAGTACTTGGTGCTGGCTTTACTTCACCCGTTTTCCTTCCCGCCGTATCTGGTTAAAATGAACTGTTGCTCCTAGGCGTGGATGTTGGGCTGAGATCCGAACCGCTCTGATCTGCTCACGTACGCTCACTAATGCAGCTTGCTGGTGTAGGGCTGTGGAGATGCGCCTGGTGGAGCGGGCGGGGGCTGTGTCTGTCTCTAGGGTACCTGGAAGGCTTGGGTCCCCTTCTCAGAGGCTAAGGCAGGCACTGCTGCAACCTGCCTGTCGACGTCTCCACTTAAGTTTAGCACATGAAAAGAGATCATTGCACCGGATTTTTTTTTTTCCATGAAGTTTGTTAGGTTTGTTAGTTGTTTTTGGTTTTGTTTTGCTTTTGTTTTTTTATATCAGAATAGGTAGCTTCCCTGAAAGCTTTTTAGAAATTAAATTTTACTTTGTTGCCCTCTTCCAAAGTTTATTAATAAAATAAAAAAACAACAAACCAGTGTCATGATCCTAGCTGCACCTTAGGTTACTTTTCTGTTGCACTAAGAAAGCATGATATCATGTCACAAAGCAGTCATAGTATTTTGGAATTTCTTATTAATATTCTAACAAAGTTATAAAATGCTCCTTAATATTTTAAAATTCAGAAGTCATCTTAAGGAAAACATAAGTGGGAGACACCCTCACAGCCCATTGTCTGTTTGTTAGTTCAAATGCTGAGAAACTTGTAGAATTGTCTGCAGTCACATTGACTGTTTTAATCATTCAGATTAAGAGCCTGCATCATCAACAACTGGGACAAAATTCAAGCATAACTGGAGTAAACCAATTCTTGTATTCTTGAATTTATAGATTTATTTTATTTTTACTTGTCAGAGTAAAATACTTAAGTCAAAATATGATTTCTTTAATGTAGAGGAGAGCAAAATTGAAACACTTTCACGATTGTTTTAAGTTGAGAATTGAAAAAAAAATGGAAAGAATTGGAAAAAAGTTTTTTAAAGCCATAACTTGGTTCTCAAGAGTTGTTTATTATATGTTATTACATTATGTGCTGTTAGAAAGAAATATATTTCCCAACTTTCTAGTTATTAAAACTGAATGTATTTCAGATGTTTTTGAACCTTCTGCTTAGTATTTGTAATGTTATGGTTTCAACAAGGCCAGTAGTGGGTCCTGCCCTCGAGGCACAACAACCACAGGCAGTGCCGCAGGCTGGGGCAGAGTGGCTGGAAAGGACCTGGGGGTGCTGGTGACAGCAGCTGAACATGAGCCAGGCTGTGCCCAGGTGGCCGAGAAGGCCAATGGCATCCTGGCCTGGATCAGCAATAGTGTGGCCAGCAGGACCAGGGCAGGGATTGTCCCCCTGTACTGGGCACTGCTGAGGCCACACCTCAAATCCTGTGTTCGGTTTTGGGCTCTTCACTACAAGACATTGAGGTGCTGGAATGAGTCCAGAGAAAGAAAACAGAGCTGGTGAAGGGTCTGGAGCACAAGTCCTGTGAAGAACAGCTGAGAGACCTGGGGGTGTCTAGCCTTGAGAAAAGGAAGCTCAGACGGGACCTTCCCACTCTCTACAACTGCCTGACAGGTGGGTGTAGCCAGGTAGGGGTTAGTATCTTCTACCAGGCAACAAGAGATGGGATGAGAGCAGCCTCAAACTACTCCAGAGGAGGTTCAGGTGGGACATCAGGAAGCATTTCTTCACGTAAAGCATTGGAAGAGACTGCCCAGGAAAGTGATAAAGTCATCATCCCTGGAATTGCTCAAGAAATGATTGGATGTGGCACTTTGTTCCATGGTCTCATTGATACAGTGGTGATTGGTCACATTCTTGGACATCTTTTCACAGAATCACAGAATTAACTAGGTTGGACTTTTGAGATCATGGAGTCCAACTTATAACCTAATATCACCTTGTCAACTAGGCCATGGCATTAAGTGCCACATCCAGTCTTTTCTAAATAATTTTGTGGTTCAGTGATTATTTTTGATAGATTTATTTCTTTTAACAAATTATGAATTTATTGTGTGTCTGGGATTTTTTAACTTATTTGACAACTGTTTCAAGTATGTGTAGAAATATTTCCATTCTTATAAGAATTAAGATCTGTAATTTTTTTTTTTTGTACATCGCACTAAAGTATTGACTAAAACAGGGTTGGATTATTACAGAACTATCATCAAGGCAAAGTTGTATGCTATACTATACTTGATGGATTATAAGAACTGGAAAAGTGTGGAAACATATTTCTGCAGTAGAACATGATTACAATATTTATTTCCATAAAAGCTCAAAAGTTAAGAAAAATATTATCTATTTTGGTATGGAAAGAGTGTCTATCAATACCACATGGCTTTAGCTGCTGTAGTGCTTTGTTGCATGTATTAGCTGTATTGGGTATTCCATATCATATGGCATCGTGCTCGGGGAAAGAAGGAGGAAAGGAGGGGGCATTTGGAGTGCCGGTGCTTGTCTTCCCAAGTAGCCACTGCACATGGTGGGCCCTGCTCTCCTGGGGATGACTTTACACCTGCCTGCCCATGGGAAGTGGTGACTTAATTCCTTGTTTTGCTTTGCTCATGTGTGCACCTCTTTCTTAGCCTACTAAAGTATCAAAATTCATGAGTAATTTCACTTTTATTCTTCAGATTCTCTCCCCATCCTGTGGATGGTGGAGTGAGTGAGCAGCTGCCTGGCGCTTAGTTGCCATCTGGGGTTAAACCACCACAAAATCTTCTTTAAATGTATTAGGGGACAAAACCAATATACTGGTAAAATGGCCGTTATCACTATTATATGTTAAAATAATTTCCAGTTGTGTAACTGCTCAAACCACTTAAACCCTTTTGCTTGGTGTGTCTTCATTTTGTGTTCTAAACAGCTCTTTAGTTGTTTACATAATCAAGTATTGCACTATTTGCATCTGATCCTGCCTTTATACAATGTTCTAAAACTCATCCACACTATGGTATGAAACTAGCTTTAAAATAAATAAATCTGTAATATTTTCAACCCTATTCAGTTCAAATAAAAAATAAAATAAAAGCGGACCAAACAAAATGATCCCATGTCACTTAAAATGTATGGCTTATCTAAACCTTACTTTCAAAGTCTATTTGATCTCTATTCATTTGGCATGAGGTCAGAATTATAAAAGACAATTTTTTTTCTTGTTTTCTTTTCTTCTGCTTTCCTTAATTAAAAGTTCTGAACTGTTCAGTGCATTGAGATGTGTTGGTCCCATCCCACTCATACTGTTCACAAGTAACTGTTCGGCAGTTTTGGTGGGTGGGTGTGTTTCTTTCGATCTTGAACGCTTGGTAAACAATTATCTACATGTTGCCTGACAAAGATCTCAACTGGACTAGTTAAGAGTTGAAGACACGTCTGTACCTTAATTTGGGAGAAGACACACAGTGTCTAGTGCCCAGCCGTACGCTCTGTTATTAAGGTACTTGGGCAGAAGCACTCAGTTGAAAAAACCAGACATTCCTTCCTCTTGTACCCTCCTTAACAAAGCTGAACAGTATCATGAAAAGAAAGAATGCTAATATCTCAAACGCTCCATCAGCTTTATATAAAGATACAAAGCATTTAGCTTCCATCACGGAAGCATATTAATGAGCTGAGAAGATGCTGACTGTATAATGGCTGCTCAACCCATTGCTCAGTTATTGCTGGTTCTGAAGTGCAACAGTACCAGCTGTTTCGCAGGAAGTAAACATTTTTTTAGACACTTCCTTGGGGATTTGAAAATGTAAAAAAACCTTACCTTACATGTGTTTACATATTTTAATTATGGATAAATCTTAAGCAGAAGTTGTGAATAGTTCTGTTTTTCTTGAATAACTTCAGACCTCAGCATCAACGAAACTTTATAGCAACAGACAAGTTTCAAAGCTCATGTTGCTAACATATTAGCTAGATGGAAAAAACCTCCAAACAACTTTCAGTCTTCCATTGATTACTTTATCATATTTTTCTTCTTGAAATTGCAAGAACAGCAGGTGTAATGATTTGGTTCTTCTTATGCTGTGTCCATTGTGGAAAAGAAAGACCTGTTTATGAACCTCTCTTGATCAGTCACAGTAGGAATAGGCTTTAGCAGTTTTCAGGCTTTTCTGTAGCAAAATAATTATTAGAAGCAAAGCTCATAGATAAGCAAAAATATGGTGGACAATATCTCTTATCAGTGTTGGTCTGTGTTAAGTTCCAAAGTGGAAGTGTTGGGACATATCCTTATATCCTTCTCTTCAAAATGACAGGGACCTAGCTCTTAGAAATTTTTTGGTGTTTTTTTTTTTTTGTTGTTGTTGGTTTGGTTTGGTTTTTTGTTTGTTTGTTTGTTTGTTTTTTAATGTGGGAGAATAAGTCAAAACTTCAGCTGCCAAATATAAAGTGGAGAAGATTGAGAAATCCAGCCACTGAGAGAGTTGCATCAGGTCCATAGATCCTGTAGAAATGCAGTCATAAGTATTGCCTTGATTTCAGATATAGTTGTCTTTCAAGCAGTACCATGTGTAAGAAAACTCAGTGTACTACTTGCACTTCTGGTTTTGTTTGAAGTGTACTATGGTTTAACTGGCTGCTAGTAAGTTCTGTGGCACGTGGAACATGCCAGATGTAGTGTAAACTTGGAAAACAAACCTCCCAATTCTGTAACTTAGTGTGATGAAGGTCCATTTCATTACTCAGTAGGACATCTGAGACATAAGACACCTCTGGAACATAGCTGAGGTCTGCAGAGCTGGTGTAAAAAAATGAGCAGAACAAAAATTGTTGAAATATGTTACAGTGCAGGACCTTGTTAATTTAGGCCAGCTGTTCTCTGAGAGGTGCTGGCCTGAGTAGCTCTTACCATAAAGAAAATTGCTAGTATAGAAATGCTCTTCTGTGACTAAGCCCAGACATCTTAAATTAATACAGTGAAAGGACTTTTGCTGCTCTGTCTCTGACCTTTCCATTCCTCCTTCAAATGATGCAGGTAAACTTTGGCGAGCACTGTAGTTATGCCCTTAAGCAATGCTAGATAGAAGAACTGTTACAGAGCAGATAAAACCATTTCTTTAGAAAATATTAAACCATGTGGCAACGAGAAGCCTGATGAATGACTTCACATTGAGCCACACAACATTCTGGACTTCAGAAACTCCTCTGGATGATATGCATTTACGCCACTAAATATAAAATGAGCATGTGTGTGTAGGCACACATGCATATAAGAAAAGAGAATTGCTGAAAGCTTGTAAGAGAACAATGAGCCTCAATCATTTCATCATTAGAACTCAACAGGTCCAAGACCCCTCTAAATCCTTCCGTAAAAATTTATTTTTTATGAACTTCGGCTTTCAGTGCCCGAAATACCAAGTGGTTTTAAACTGGCTACTAGCAGCATCCATTTTCCACCTTTTGCTGTTTGCTATGCACAGAATGAAACTGAGGTTTTATCTTCTGAGGAGCTTGGTGTGAATCTTTTGACATTTTCACTATTGTGCGTGTAACTTTTCTAGAAGTCCCTTTAGTGATGTACCTACTGGATGTACCTGTGTGGCTACTGGAAAATAGCATGTGAAGTGTTTTATGATGCAGCAGAGTTTACCTCTTTTTGGTGAGTCTTGTCAAACCCAGGATTACAGCTTAAGGAAAGCAGCAATCACATTTACTGATGTGAAGATAAAAGTACAGAGCATTATGAAAAGCAGCCTGTGTGTTTGAAGTGTTTGAGGACATGAGCTTACAGTAAAAACTGCCACCTGATGATCTCTTGTGTAGTCTCCCTCTGGCACAGATCAGTAGGTGCATTTCTAGCCCAGAAAATAACCAGCCTTGCAGGGCAGCAACACAGCACCTGACTGTCCCCTTGCTTCTCTGAGGGCATCTTCTCTGGGGCAATCTCACAGGCCATGATGTAGAATGAGCTCATTCTTCAGGAGCTTCCACAGCTCCCCCAGGTGCCAGTGTTTTTGGTTTATGAAGCTTGAGTCACCTATCCCTCTATGTGAGGAAGAAGCGCTGTCCAAAGGTACATTATTAATTCTGAGTTAAGGTGACATTCTGTACAGCTTTTTGGTGGCAGTGTCTACTCCACATAAGTTTCTTCATATGAGAGGACTGTTAATCCATTTGATGAAATTTATTTTTCCCTTTCATTCAGCCGCTTGTGTCAACCACAGCCCCATCCTTCTATATCCAATTATTTATAAATGTCTTTCTCACCTGTGTTGTCAGCTGTAATAGAACAAAATGCATTAGAGACATGCTGTTCCTTTGTATTACCTCTGACTCTTTGAATAGCGAGGTACTCTGGAGAACAGTTTTTTAAAATCCCTGTGTATCTCTACCCTGTATATCTCTGACTTGGCTATCCAACACCAAATATTTCACATCTTGGAATGGATTTATGCTAAGAAACTCCTCATGGTGCTACTTCAGAAATGGTGCTATTTCAGAAACTGTCTCAATATTAAACTCTCAATAATGTGAGTTATTCACTTTGAAAATGCATATCTAATTTTGAAGTAGATTTACAATTCGTTGACCTTTTGTCCTGGATTCAGATTGCATCTGAAGAGGCAGCTTTTGTTCCAGAAGGATGGGAAAAACAGACTAACGCAGTTTGTTTCATAGCATGGAAGAATGGAGCAGGAATTGCAAAGATCTGGGCCACCTGGACTCTAGCACACAGAATTCACAGACAATGCAGCCAAGGGTGAACAAGTGTATAGATATAATTAAACTGCATTTAAATAAGAATTCCAAAGGCACAATGGATAGTTGAGAGACTCTGCATCAGTAGGGCCAGTAACATCCACTGATGAAATGGGCAGAATGGAGTTATGAAGGAATATGAGTATTAAAAATCAAGCTATTCAGCATCTGTTTGCAAGCCTAGGAGAAACTGCTCACAGCCAGTTTGCATATAGAGCTGCAGCCTGTCAGATTTAATTACAATTCATTTGTTTATAGTTGGAGGAGTGAGGTCTGATTCCTGTCTTGTTATGTACATGTTTTCATCAAATAGTGATATAGTTACAGATGGAATACCATCAGTGCTGTAAAAAAAAAACAAAAAAAAACAAAAAAACCAAACTAACTTGGTGTAATTGAATGTGGGATTGGACATGAGGTCTCTGGTGTTAGCTTGGGAGCTGCTTCCAGCAGTCAATTTTCCCTTTTTTCTTAGGTTAGCTGTTTTGCCAAAAGGGGAGTTGGAGAGGCTTTCCTCTTCTGTTGCCGATTTGGAAGGCTGTTTGAGGGCACTGTGGAGTTGAACATTGTCAGTGGTCATTGTTCTGCAGTTATCATGTCCATTATGAAATGCAATTTATCAAACCATTGTGCTAGACAGAAAATCAAGACACCTCTTTTAGAAAAGGAGAGAGAAAATGAGGCTTTAGCTTTTTGTGTGTGTTCTTTTCCAAAGTTAATCAACTTTCTTCTGAGACCCCAGAATAGGTGTTAATGTGATGACTCAGGTGTTTCCTGCAGAGACACCCAAGCTCAAGTCTCTGTTTTGAAAGAGTCTTTAAAAGGTTCTCCTGTGTGAGTGAGTACTCTTCTTCCTGGACTGTTGGCTATTGTGGGTTTCTCTTTCTCTTCCTTTTAAGATTGCATCCCTGAAATCCATGCATTCCAAAGAGTCCTGCCTCATGAATCGCTACTTCCTCCTTGTCACAAAGACAAATCTTTCTTAAACAGCTGTTTAATTATATTGGGAAAAAAACCACAAGATTTCAGAAAGGGTGGTTATATTACACCTCAGAATAAATCCATTCATACGTGTTAAATGTTCAGGGCTGCCTTAATGTTCCAAGCAGTGTTGTGGCTCATGGAAGAAGTCACTAATTCGCCATGTCAAGCACCTTGCCATGGCCTTGTTTCAGGCTGCTTCATTTTACCTCAAATTGTAATGTGAAGGAGACTTGGATAGCATGACAAAAAAGTTAAGATTTCTTGCATTCTCATGGTCATGGTGTACTGGTCTGCAGCTGCTGGACAGCGCTCCTTCCCCTTGGAGCTCTGGATGGCAGTGTACTGGTGGAAACCTAGGAAATCTTTGGCTGCTTTTGTTCTAAAGACATTGAAAAGATCAGCTGGAGTACTATGATGGTGTGGTGGATGGTTATAGAAGAAATGGATGAAGATCTGAGATGGGCTAAGCAGGTGAGATATCATTGTTCAAGCAGGAAAAAAGTGATCAGTCAAGCCTAAGCTGAGATGGTTGTGGATGGGTCCTGTGTTATGGGCTGAAGGAAGTCAGGGCAGAGACATGCCAAAGGGAATGGGGCTTAAGGGGCATGTGGGTAGAGAGGTGTTCTGGGGAGAAATAAAAGTCTTTTCTTGGTGGCACAGGATGTCTTAGACACCTGGGAGTCTTGAGGAGATGTGTTGTCCAAATCTAGAGATTTCTGTCCAAATCTTAGAGCTGCACAACAAAAATGTGTCTTACCTCTCAGTGCTGCTGCAACAGGAATTGCCTAGATGGTGTTCTGTGTACAAAACTGTAGTAATGTATCCACTGCTACCTAAAGTCACTTGATAGTCTATGCTTGTCTCCATTTTATTAATGAGCCCATCACAATAGCAGAGGACTCCTACTACATCTTATAATTAAACATTTGAAAGCAAGAGAGAAGTAATGTTTGTCTAGATAAACTGAAGATCACTAGCCATCTATTTTCTGAAGAAAGCTTTGACAAAAGAGAGGCAAAGGTATTCTCCCCAAAACCAAAATTACAACAAAATAACACCAAAGCAAAATGAGCGAACACCAAGAATCAATTTTTTTTTCTAATATGGTGATACTGCTGGTATAACTGGTTTTGGTATAACTTCTGTGATAACTTGTTAAATGGCAGCATGCAGTCCTGTATTGCCATCCCGATTAGGAGAGACTTCACACAATGTGTGAGTCTGGTGCATGGGAATAATTTAAACTCAATGGCAGTTTTTTCTTTCAAAAGTGACTTTTTATAAATGTTGTCATTTTGTTTGGTAAAACAGCTTCTTTGATATGTTCTGGGATTTTTTTCTTTTCAGAGTGACAGAGCTTTTACTACTCTAATCCTTCAGGTGAGGTTGGACTGAGCAACAAAACGGGGTTTTTTTTTCCTCACACCATTAGTGGGTTAAAAACTGTGTGTTTGATAGATTTATTTAAGGCTCACACTCAAGACAAGAGTTATGCAAGTCTTAAAGACAATATATATTTTAAATGTCATAATTTTAAGTTCAATTCTGTGCATCTTGGTAGTAGAGATGTCAGACTTTTTCTTTCAGGTTTATGAAAGCGAAATGTAAAATTACCAAGAACAGAAAAACTAGTGGGACCAATGAGTATTACACTCACCAGATGAGTATTATGCTCTACCAGAATGGGTGTCTGTTTGCAGATACACACCAACAAGAGCAGCTGATGCACATACACATCTCTCTTGGCCCTTTGGCATTTTAGTGGCTTAGAGACTATCTATACAGTTCAAAGAGTTTGGTAATGAACTGTCTTCAGAGAAAGGAACCTTTTTCATGGATTCTACTGCATTTGTACAAAAGACTATTTTTAGATGAAGGCTTTTTTTGCCCCTTTGGAGCTATAAGACATCTGTGACTTCACCTTAGATTTGAAAAATCTGCTGCGCTGGAAGTAACTCCTCTAAGGCCATCCTTTCATGTTTGCTTTATTGTTATTTTTCATTTAGTTGCAAATATCTGCAGATCTGTAGTTAGTCATATAGTTTTAAACTGAAAAGGGCTCCATATTTCTGCAGCTCACACGTGAAGTCTTGTCAGAGAAATACTGTTTTCCTGCATGGTTGATGACGATTGCCCATCAAAGGATGACCCTTAATCATCTGAATTTTTTGCATACCATTTCCTAGCTCTGAAGAAAGAGAAGCATTTTATTTCAAAATCTAATGAATGAGCTTAAAATACAGTGTTTACTGTACAAGAGAGTGTTTAATGATACAACATAAAAACTTGGGATCATTTCGCACTTCCAGCCCCAGTGCAGAAACGTGAGATGCATACATACACTCCAGTAGTACAAATTCAGAAGTCACTACTCCATATGTTAGAATGCAAATCTTGCATCTGGAAAGACTCCCACTGACATCAGTGAGATGAGGATCTGGCTTTTTTTAGCTAGGCAGTGAGCAAAAGGCTATTCAAATTTTCTGAAGATTTTCCCTCATTTTATTTTTAACTCAATAGAAATAAATGACCCAGGCCATGATACATTCTCCTGTGTCTAAAGGGCTAATAGGGGTCAAAACAGCTGGAATTATACCTCCTACACAGCCCTTAGCTATTTTAGCTGTATTTGGGCTGGGCACTGCTGCTCCTCCAAATGGCTTGTTCCTAATGCTCCCTGATAACTGTTCAACATTTCTTGGTGGGTGAAGAGGTAGTGGCAGGGCATTGGTGCAGCGTACAAGATTTGCATCACTTGGAGATGTCAGCACTGCTTCCTTTAGTTGATCTGCCACTCTCCCTGTCACAGGATTTTTATTTTTCACCTGTTCTTTCAGCGTATAATCACTGAGGAAGTGATCACATAGGAAGAAGATAGTCAGCCTTCTTTGAACAATGGGACATTCTTTTGTATGTTTGTACATATACTTGCTGTATTGTTATCTGCAGGTTCGGTGAGCCATCTGCTGGCATCTTTCCTCCAGTTTTGGTTGATTTTATCACCAAAATATATTTAATTTATTTTATTGCCCCTCTCCTTGCCCTTTCAAACTGTTGCAGAGGTATTGCAGTTACTGAAAATGGGATCAAAGCAGGATACATTTAGATGTGTGGATTTCTTGGTTCTTGTTTGGTCACAGTTCACAGCCTGCTTCGACCAGCTGCTAAGCTGCTATCTGCAATCATTCTTCCTCACTCTGAAGGAGAGCTGTTCTTTGTCTATTCCAAGTATTGTCTAAACTGATTAGTATTCGACAATGTAGGGATATCTTCTCTTTTACTATCAGTATGCATGCCATAGGACATGGAAAAAAACATGGCATAAATGTGTCACAAAAAAGTACCTTCATGCTGCCCATCACAGGATTAAGCGTAAAACAGGGAAGAACCTTCTGTGCATCCTCTCTAACCTCCTTTCAAACTTTTCCTGCTTGTCTGCTTAAAAATTCACTTGGCAATTGACTTGTATGCTAACGGGAAGTTAGGGAGAATTGGATTTTTTTGTTTATTAGAAAATTTAATTTCAACAAGAGAAATATTTCAAGGAAAAAATTCTGGAAAAATGTTTCATGTAAATTAGAACTTACTATAGTCTATTTGAGATTCTGGTTACACTTTGATTAAAATGTTCACCTGATTTACTGCTTCTTCAAAAGGCTTTATTTCTAATACAATAATATCTTCTATTAGCTGGGAGGATCCAGCTGAAAAATTTCTCACTCTCTGGTACTGCTAACTTCTCTTCATGCTGCAGTGCAGAGGTCCAAAGGCATGTTACCATAGAGATACCCACAGTAGTTTTAAACCAACTTTAGGTTACTAAAGCTTGAGTGCTAATGATTACTGCAACATCAGCTGCAGAATGCACACTGTCAGGCTGGATATATGCTTCAGCAGCTGACTGCACTGACTGCACCTAACCACAGCCCAGTGATGTTCCTTTTTGGGGCTGGAAGCATAGGACTGAGACCTTACAGCTCTTCCTGAGGCACAGCCATGCCTGTACTAGGGGACCTGACCAGGTACATAAGCACTTCATCTGTGCTATTATTACAAGGGAGAGGCAGGTGGCCTTGAACAACTAGGTCAGATCTAAAAAGGCCCAGTGTCTCCCCACATGGAATTGCAGTGCTTACTTCTCGTCCTCCTTGTTTGGTAACTTACATGGGTTTTTCACTTTTCGTGATGATGTATTTCACATCTTGGGTAGAGGTTGCACTGTTAGATCAATATTCAGGATGAAAAATAAAATGAGTGATTATATATTAATCTCACCACCAGTCATAACATCTTCTATGTAGTTACAGATTTGGCTCCACTGTGTGTTTAATGCTTGCAGATGTGTACAGTGAGCACATATGGAAGTGGAAGTTCATTCCCTTTTGAAGAAAAAGATGCAGTGGAGCACTAAGGTGAAGGATTTAACAATCTTTAAATAAATGTGGTTTCTTATTTGATTTGCTTTTGATCCCAAATCAGTCAAAAGAAGCTAAGCAAGGTGGATGAGTTGGCTGTTGCTGGTTCTGTTCCCATGCTTCTTTTCAAGGAGAACCTAACACATTTCAGTGAAAAGTAAGAATCTCAGGCAGCAACACCTGAAAGTCTATCTGTCAGGAGCAACATAGACAGCCATTAAACCAAGCCATTTTAAATAGGATGAGTACTCTTGCAGCTGTTTCAGTTTCTCAGAATCAGTCTTTAAACTAGTAGTAAAGCATGCTTATAAATCCTTTTGTATCAGAGTGTATTTATGCTATTTGTACAGTCACAGCCTTCACTAGTCTTCCAAAGGCAATAGGATAATTTGTGGTGGGTACCAGTGAAATTACTGTGTTCATAGTATAATCTAGTTATTTGAACCTGTGTAAAGACTGCAAACCTGTCTAAAACTGCCTAAAACTGTGTAGATAGTGCACTTTTTGGTAAGTGTCTCATGCAACAAAGAAAATTCAAAGTAACTGGCATGCATGAGAAATGCAGGCCTAGTTGTTATTTCCTGTGAACATAGGTAAGGCTTCTTCATTTTCCTAATGTGGTAACATGATCAATAACTACGAAATTACTGCATTTTATTACATGCAGAATTAGGGTAAACTGATCTGATATAGGAAAAGTTTGAAATTTCAGTGTCCCAAGCTCTGAAATGTCCCAAACTCTTTCATGCTGTGGCTTTTGCCTCCCCAGAGAACGCTGGCTGTGGAGACACTTTCTGCTTTGGGATGAGGATTCCTGCAACACCACAGAGGTGGTCTCAGTGTGACCAAGTGGGAGCAAACTCCTTTGGCTGGAAGGGTACTTTCCAATGCACTGAGGAAGATTGCACTCCCCGAGAAAATGGGAACTGTGCCTAGACTTGCTTTTAGCTTGCCTTTGTAAACTTCCAGATATATGTTTCTTAGCTTACTCATGCTATTTTGAGGCAATCATATTTTGAATGTGGTAAAAGTGATTGAATAATTTAAAAACACCTCTGCATACATCATGATTGAAATTAAAATGCAAGATTAGAGAATGACTTTCCTTTTAGCTTTTATTTTTAAAAGCAAAATATATTTTTGGGAGGTTGTTTTAATGAAGTGAAATATAAAAAAGCCAGTTAATACAAATGCATTTCATTGAAACTTTTATGGGACAAACTGTATCTGCACACACATGTGTGTGTCTGCTGGAAGAGGAATTGAAACACAAGAAACTTCTATAACATAAAGTATTAAGCATAAGCCAGCACTTCGGACTTTTACTGGGAAATGGCATATTTTCAGTATTTTGTTTGTATTCAGTACACATTTTTTAAAAAATTGATGCTGAAATGGGTCAGCAGTGCATGCTTCTATAAACTCCCCATAGCTCTCATCACTAGCAAAATTACTTCTCGCCTTCTTTCTCATCTTTCAGCTAACTTTTGTGGGGGCTCTTTTCCTGAGACCTCCACTTGTCTTCTAGAGTACACAAGACAAATCCCCATCTCAGAACAGATCTCTCTGCATGGTAAGGACACCATGCTGACTGTAAAATTACCTTTAAGTCTACCAGAGCTGTTGTCTCAGACCTACTGCAGATTCATACCTGCTGCAGTGGTGTGTCAAGGCCACTTGTTTTTTAGAGTACACAGGGCAAATTCCCATTTCAGAACAGATCTCTCTGCATGGTAAGGACACCATGCTGACTGTAAAATTACCTTTAAGTCTACCAGAGCTGTTGTCTCAGACCTACTGTGGATTCAGGGTATATTGATTCACACCAGCTTTGAAAATATGACTATATCTACCTAGAGGACTTTAAAATGTCTTTGCTTTATTTTTAATGAAAGTTTTCTGAATAATCTGTATCTGTTACATGAAAAGCGTAATGACTGCAAATTACAGAATGTGTCAGACTGTGCTGTTCTCCTCAGCTATATACAAAAAAGGAGGTAGTGTTCCATTGTGCACATAGCACGAGTTCCCAACAACAGTACAAAAATAAGTAAAAGAGCGTTTTTGGGAGGATTAATAAGTAAAAAATTACTCCTGTGTATTTTAGAAATGTCTAAGGCCTTGCATATGGAATGGATGTGGGAGGTGTCACACATGCTTACACTGGTCTGGTACAAATTATCCTGTGTTGACCATTCTCAGAGATACGATGTTAGTTTGGTGGCTTGATATGACCCTCTGCAGCTGTTATGTCTTTGCAATCCTGATCTTCATTGAAGCCTGACTTAGCAAAATATCTAAGAGCACAAGTATAACCATCCAGCTTGACTGGAAAAACCAGAGCACCCATTTGACTTAACATTTTCGCAGGGTCATTGCACCCAGAAGAAGTCTAAAACAGCCTTGGGGTGGTTATGACCCGTGTCTGGCAGCAAAATTTGGAGCAGTTGGTTAGGTTCATGCCATTAAGGTCTAAAAGGAACAAGTGGGGTTTCTCCAAGAACTGCATGTGTGAAAATTCACTGTTTTAGTAATTTTATGTGGATCTGAAGACTTGAGGTCTATATTTGCAATGCCATAACTGAAAGGGTGTGGGGTGCTCTTCTGTTAGTCAATGTGATGATCCAGCAATCTGCATTACCACCTTATCACAGGGTTTCTACAGGTGGGACTAGTGAGCAAGTCAGAGTGTTCTACGTGTGCCCAGAAATTAACTTTTCATATTCTTTGACTATAAAAATTACAGACATTTTACTACAGAGGAGGAGGCCTCCCAGCCCAGTGGCTCTTATTTGCTTCTGGGAAAGCATTTGATCTTTAACAGTAATTTGCTATGTGAAGTTAAATGTAATTTCTGGACTCTTGGATCAGAGAGATGGCCCTTGCAATTGTCAGAAGCAACCTCCTGTAACTCCTTCGGTTTCATCAAAGCCTTGAAAAAGTTTATTTCTGGTCTTCTCTGATTTACTGATAGGAGTCCTAAGCTGTAATCTCTGCTTTTTCTGATGTACTCAGCTAAGAAGCTTTTAACAGATAGCAACATAGCTCTTTGTATTGTTTGAATTTCACCTCATTTTGATGACTCCTGCAGTCAAGGCGCTCTGCTACCCTACCTATCTTGCAGTCATTTTCTTTTCTCCAGTTTTTTTAAATAGCTTTGCCTGTGGCACTCCAACAAACCCTTTACAGTGTTGAGCAGGACAAGTTTATTAAATTTCCTTTCTCTTGAAAATCACATTTATGATTGTATAGGTTTTTATATTTTTATGTATTTATATAAATATTTAAATATGGTCTTATCTGCACTCATTTTAGAGTGACCCCACATGTTTATAAAATGATACTGTATACATCTTTTGTTCAATATAACTCAATGTTTTTGTTCAGAACTCTGTCACAGAGTGACACACGACACAAGTGGCCTGAACGCCCAGACCACTTTACCTGCTCTCTTGGCAGCTCGTTTCCTCCAGTTTATGACAATCAAATATTTCTTAACTTTTTTGAAAACTGAATTGGACCCAGTGAGAAACTTAGAGAAGTTACTGTTTCTTGTCTTGTGACATGCACTTGTAATAAGTACAATATTAACAGGAAATACAACATATTTCCCTGCGGAGTGCCTCCAAAGACAGCTGTAAAATAAAGAGATATATGAGAGAGATATTTAACAGAAAACTCAGCAATAGATTTTTCTGTTGTAATTTCATGGGCTGTAGTGTAACTGTGAATAATTTATGCACAAGCAGCTATTCATTGGAGTTGTACTTGATACAGGGTCTAATCCACTGAAGTGAAGATACCACATATTATAAAATCTGTGTTGGTGAAAATGTTTGTCTGTGGATTGAAACTAAAATGTTTTATGGCTTTCAGAGACTAGATTTCTTAATAAGGGTGGTTGGAAAGTGTCAGGCATTTAATGTTCATGTGATCTTTTGGAGAGGAGAATACTCTTCCACAGTTCATGATACTTGTATAGCTCCTGTTTCTTAATAAGGGCTTAATTCAGTGAAGTCCTGAACATTTGAGCTATGCTGCCTTTAACTGTACAAGAAGCCCTTTTTGTCTCCAGAAATCTTGCTCATAAAATAGAATTAAACAATTGCTAAGCTGAGTTCAGCTTCTGCAATATAAGGTGCATTGAAACTGGGCAATTGCAACTCTTCTCTGGGGAGAAAAAGCTTGGCAGTTAACATTCCACCCAGTAGGCAGAACTTCTGCTTTTAATTCTTATAGGTGGAAGTTCATAGTGTGCATGTGCAGAAGCCGTGGGAGAACATTGATTGCCAAGACATTTGCAAGAGGGTTGTGCTTCACTGTGTGTGTGGAGTATAACAGTGCAATTTTTTTATCTTCTCAGTAATGTGTTGGTAGTAAGTTGCATAATTACATCCTCATGATGGACAATCCTAATGGTGGACAAAAATGACTGCATTTAGTTCAAAGAGATGTCAGTACATAAAAACCAGAGTAGCAGTAAGAGGTCTCTGTAGAACATTTGCATGAGTCTTGTAATGCTAGGTCTGAACCATGGCACTTAATTTAATGGTGCTTCTCCTTGGTAAGACTCGAACAAAGTGTCCAAAAAAATACTTTTTCCAGAAAGCTTTTAATTTCACACACACACATTCTGTGTAAGTAGTGATAAGTAATACCAAAATTATTATTCCTTATTCTGTAAGTAATAATTTGTACTGGTTCAGCAGACCAGGTTAAGGTCTGTTGTATGCCTTCTTTCCATGCTTTTGCAGAGCTTATTTGGATTGCAACTTCATGCAAAAGTTAAATCCTAAAATCAGATGCTGATCCTACCTGCATTTATATGAATAGAATAACGGCAGTCAAATTTTCATGACTGCATTCAAGTTTGTAAGACTGAGTAAATACGTTTCATCACAGTATTTCTTTATTTTGTGAGGTATGAATTCTTCAGGTAAATCTAACACCTGTTTCTCTTTTCCTCTCAATCAGAGCTTCCCCCTTCTCTACCACTTCATCTGTATCACTTATACCTACCTTGCATAAATACTCCTTCTACTCTTCCTTACTCTTCATCCCTCTTTGGGTAGGGCTTACCGGATCAGTCAGCCCATGTGTCCTATTGTAAAAGTGAGAGATGATCTTTGTCTTTGAGAATTGTAAAATAAGTGAGACAACCTTTGTGAACACTTGAACAACAGTCTTGAACAACAGAACACAGAGAGTGGAAATGCTGGGTTTAGGTAATGTCTGTGCGGCTTAGTTGGGTGACTCACGAGTGGGCAAGGCACTGTGCATATCACAGAGTGTGATATCCAGATATCAGTCTTGGAGTATTTGAGACATGACTGCTGCTGTCTGGATTAGCTGCAGAGGCTTTGTCAAAACTAAAATAGAAACTTGAACTGAATTAAATGTGATCATGAATTATTCAGTCAGCGTGAGAGCCTTGGAGCTGTTTATTTTGATGAGAATTTGGCTTTTATTTTCGTTGTCTGCACAATTTTTAGTGTGAGACATGGTACAGACTTTCATGTGGATAATTTGTAGTTTTACAATAACAGACAGTGCTAAGATGTAAGCTTTGTTACAGGAGACAGCATCACTCGTGATACCTGAGATGGTAGGGTCTGCTCTGGGAATAATTCTATTTGTGGGTTTCTAACTAAAGGATCAATGGCAAAATAGTTAATTTTGACATATATTTACATGCTATTTTTGGATTTTAAAGTCAATGTTAGACTTTGTAATGGGAAAAGTGTCCATAGGTGTCTGTTATCCTATAAATTTAGGAAGATTTAGTTTTTCTTTTATTGATGTTTGTACTGTGAATTTGCAATTTGGAGTGTTGTTGGTCTTTGTATTTTTGTGGGGGTTTGTGGGATTTTTTTCAATAGAGTTCCTAGGCATATATCTAAGACATATCTTGTGGACGCTAAAGTTTTAATCAAAAGCCAAACTAGTTGTTTTCCACTGCCTGCTCCCAAATTCAGCAGTCAAAACAGAAGTGTTGCAAAACAAGTGCTATCTGACAGTGTGAAGGAGCAGGGATGAGAGAACATTATGTTTTCAAAGGACATATGTACATGTCTGTCCTTTATGTACAATACCCTGTTCCTTACTGGAGTTTATTTTGGTATTTTTGTAAAATGTAGATCAAAGTTCAATGCTGAGGCTTTTTTCCAGCTGCAAGACAATTCAGAAGACTTCAGTAAATGACTCACTCTCATCAGAACACGCTTGTTCTGGGTTTTGTTGGGGTTTTTTTGGCTTTTTTTCTTCTTCATTCCAGCTGGAATATAGTGTTTTATAGAGGTTTCAGGCTGAGATAGTATGTTTTAGGCTTTCAGGAGCTGGCAAAATAAGATAGGAACAGACCTCTCTGAACCAGGAAAAAGTCCCTTGCAGCAATGCCCACTCAAGAGAAGAAGTAAGAGGCGGTATACAAAGCCAGTGCTCCAGTGGTGACATCCATCATGCATCTCTGAAGAAGCAGGCTGGTAACCACTCCAGTCTAGGGTTGATGTTGAAAGCTAGCAGTATCTACAATTAATAGAGTTGGAGAAATGGTAGAGCAAAACCGCAGGTGTTGGTTTTGCACAGCCTGGTTTTTGGTAGCAGGGGGGCCACAGAGGTGGCTTCTGTGAGAAGCTGCTGGAAGCTTCCACCATGTCTGGCAGAGGCAATCCTTGATGGCTCTGAGGATGGACACTGCTGGCCAAGCCTGGGCCAATTACAGATGTTGGTAACGTCTCTGTGATAACATATTTAAGAAGAAAATCAAAACAAAAGTAGTGATGCAGTTTTAATTCTGCTGGTGGGAGGGTCTTGTTGCAGCAGTTTTGGGAGAAGTGCTGCTCGTGAGATTGGAACCATGCTGGGAAGTTCATGGAGATCTGTGTCCTGTGGTCCATGATCTTACGGGGGAGGACTCCTCTCCTTAAGCAGGAGAAGAAAACCTCAGGCAAGGAACTGAACAAAATCCCCACACCCTGTCTCCTTGTGCTGTTGGTGGGAAGGAGGGAGGGGCTTCGGGGAAAAGGTGTTCTTTAAGGCTTATTTTTACTTCTCATTATCCTCCTCTGATTCTGTTAGTAATAAACTCAGTATCGTTAATTTTAGACTATTTTGCCCTTGGAGTGCTTTCTCCCAGTCCTTAACTCATGAGCCTTTCATGAAATTTTCTCTCCTCTGTCCAGCTGTACCAGGGAGGGTGAGTGAGAGGTTTTCACGGGTGCCTGGCCAGTGTCAAACCATGACACCACGGCACACACCTCAAGTCAAAATATTTTTTTCCTTTTAACCTTTGTAGTAGAGTCCATAATTGCCTACATATGCACTTGCACACCAGGATTTCAGGTGCTGCTTCTGACTGCTCTCAGAATGTTGAGGGGCATAATCTTAGTGATTTTGTTTACTTTCAGTAAAAGGCTATACAGTTTATGCTAAACAGTGGAAGCCAAGACAAGTACATCTACTACTGGAAGAGTAATGTCAAATTAATTGAGGCAGGTAACTCAGGTGTATGCAGGTAACTTCCACATGCTTTTTCTTGATCAATGTTTGGAAGGCAAAGTAAATATTAAATATTAAAATGATTGTTTGATTACAGACTAGCAGTATGCTTCAAAAGTTATGAGTACTGCCTAGGCCAAGAGGGGTTGGAAGACTATCATGACTATTTAGCTAATCTCTTCCTGCAATATTATGTTCTAGCCTTTTCTGTTTATATTTCTATGATCATATTACCTAGAATTTCCAGTATTGAAATTCACTTCATGGGGGTTTTGTATCAGTTTTAATAGCCATGCCCAAGAATTGATCTAGCGTATTACACCACAAGCCTGTCTGCCTGTTATCTTGTCTTGGGCAAGTGTAAGGAGCCTTAGGCAACAGAGAGAAAAGAGGGCAGATGGAGACGGATCACTCCCTGGGCCTCTTTTAACTTATAACTGAAGGGCCTGTGAGTTGAGGTTTTATTCCTACTGATGTGTTCTGCAGCAGCACAGGGGCCTACCTTTGGCAAGTTTTGTTCAACTGCTCTTTTAACAATGCCCGTTCCAGTGGCCTGCTCTAAGTGCAAGCATCAAATTTCATGTATTGGGAATACTCTTGGTGAGTCACTCTTCTTTCTGCTCTACACTACTTCTGATTCCACAGACACCTATTCAATTCCTTAGGAAGCTCTCTTACTGGAAGAAACAGTCTAGTGTTTTTAGTTATCTGAAGATATGTTGAAATTTCCTGATTACTCTTGTTGTTTTCTCTTTAATTTTTCTAGTTTTCCTTAATTTATCTCAAGGGAAGCAAAAGATTACATACAACATTGAAACTGTTGGTTCACCATAAATTTATGTGGTAGTATAAAGTTGTTTCATTAGGATCTTTGTTCCTATCCTCACATTGGCTGCTTCTTCAACTACCTCAACATACAAAGATGAAAATATGATTAATTTTTATGTCTTTATCTATAGTCTCGGATTTTGCTCTCTCCCAGACACCAGTGCATGTATTCTGAAACAGCTCAGTCTCTGTTGGTGTGTTTTTCCTTAAGGTTGATGTAAAGAGATTTAATCGGATTCCTCAGCAATGTGTGTGACTCATGCTTCTGTGAAGTTGAGAATGGACAGTAATGACAGAAAGATTTGCAGAAAGAAGTCTCACCGTGCCAAGATCCATAAATCTGTACATATTCTGTTCACTTTGACAGATGTTTGGAAAAGTTTGTTTTCCCTTCACCTTTTCACACTGTGAGGGCATTAACATAACTTACCTGCCATAGATACTTAGTGAAGTGAAATTTGTGTGCTAACAAAATAAATATACTTTCAGAGAATCTTCTGTTGATAAAGTCAGAAGTATTCAAAATAAACTTGATGTATTCTGTAGCTGGTTTTCCTTCCAAAAATCTAGGAACACAGTAATTTGGAAATTACAGCACTTGTCCAGTAAATGGGTTTTAATTTCTCTCTTGTCAGTACAGGCTGGAATGTGATTGCTGAGCAGTAGCCATGCTGACAAGGGATAGGCAAAGCCATGGCTGACCTGATCAAGCATTGCAATAGGACCACTTGGAGGGACTATATGGCCTTCAGGGGTCCCTTCAAGCCAAAAGTTTTGCAATTCTTTATTCATTGGTGTTTCAGTGAACATCTTAAACCATTAGCCAAAGCCTTCTTATTCATGTTCTGAATATCTGGGGGAAGGGGAGGAAGTTTCCCAGTGCTGTGAATTTTGAGACACTCTACATGGTCAGTGAAGAAAGGGCTGATCTTAATTTACATGCCCTGCTGCTTTGTGAGCAGAAAAGCATAAGTTAAGATGAGCTATAAATGTTAGGGGGTGCAAAGCTTAGGAGGTGTAAGGGACATCGACACTCTGTACTTGCGCTGATTTTGCATTTTTCAGTTTTCCATCTGCTTTTGGAGACTTCTGAAGACAGGATGTTGAACCAAGATTGGTTGGTTTAACTGATTTTTTGATTGTTCCTCACAGGGTTTTTAAAACTGTGAATGTGTTTAGAAATCCACCTAGAGATTTTTTGTTTTTTGTTAAGGAGCATCCTACTCAAATGTGTTCAACCAACTGTATCTTGAACACCAAATTTATTCTATGCTGACATCAACAACCAGAATTTTGGTAGTGATCCTAATGGTAGATCATGATCCTTGAATCCATGTAAGAAAAATCTGCATGGTGTGAAGCTGTGAGTACAAACTGCAGGACTGCTTCCAGATGCTGTTGAAAGCCCTAATCTGCAAATTACAGGAGTGAATGGAATGTGGACTACCCTCTTCAGATTGAGGGTTTCTGAGTCTTTTGTAGCCTTGAAAGGTCTCAAAGTAGCTGCTGCTGTGAGCAGAATTGAGGACTGCTCAACAACAGTAGTGTATATCCCAAAGGTAGCACCATAATGGCTGAACTAGTGTCTTTTCCACTTGTTTGTCCTGTTGCCTTATTATGATGATGTATTCACAAGGAAGCTGCTACCAAACTGTGAACAGAATGTAAAAAGTCCTTAAATAATATTCTTTCTTCAGTTATCATTTTTATCAGATACACTTTTATTATCTTAGACTTCATAGGATTATTTCAGAAGTGTCAGCTTGCTTGTTCAAGAAGTTATCAAAAGTCTGTATCAACTTGACACTGATATTTCTTTCTCAATTTTTGTTTTCCTGAGGAGGATCCACTACTTGTGACCTATTGGTGCTGACTGCCTTTTGTTTCCCTCTCTCTTCCCCATGTCTTCCAGAGGTTTACCTGCATCCCCCTGGTTTGCTTTTCTTCCCTTATCACTGATTTTAAGTTGAAATAGCAAGATTATATGATCACTACTGACTCTAGTTGCTTAAAAATGGATGACTCATGTCCTGGGCAGAAAAAAAGCAGTGAGAAATAGAGAAGAAACGGATCTGTGGTTTTGGCTACTTATTCTTCTAATTTCTTGTTTGAAATACAAGCCAGGAAAACATATAGAGAGGAATGAGAATGAAGGAAGCAAGAAATCGTAACATCTGTTCCTGAAGCTGATTCTGGGACAGAACTTTTCAGCTTTGCACAAAAGGAGCTGTAGAAGCAGATTCTGAGAATGAAACACAAAAAAGACCCTGAACAACTTAGACATTCAATATGTTATCAAGTGCAAAATTCACAGAAATTCAATTTAGGCATTTGATCCTTACTTTGAAGTTTTTATGAGGACTTCCGTTTATCTTTAGAACTGGTGACCATCTTATCTCTACTAAGATATCAAGTCTTGGCACATGGCTCACACCGAAGAACATGTGGAGTTCGCAGCCAGAGGCATCTCTAAGGCAGGTCCCCTGAGGAACCCAGTCAGTCTGGTATTCAGAGCACAGGAGAAATGCAGGGACTGCATTGGGCTAGTGGGTCTGATATGGGATATTCTATGCCTAGCCATGCTTGCTTTCAAATGCTTCACTGCCAAATGAGTGCTTTTCCACCAGGTGAAGGCAGGGTTGGTGGGGAAGAAGGAGGTAGGAAAGAAAGTTAGGGCTTAATGCTCCTTTTCAGACACAGGTCACTGCAGAAAAGGAGCTCAAAGGTCGTGGGTGAGAGTACACAAGAGGCGCTGGATTTCATTGCCCAGAGGTGAAAGCAGCCATGGAAGGAAGGGCTCTCCCCCTTGACTTTGTTCTCCTCCCTTGTAAATTTCTAATTCTCTTGTGTGCAGTGATATAGCTTTAACTGGGGGTATTGATATGGCCTCAGCTCAGTTCTGCTGCTTTTGAGAGGCAAAAGAATCAGATGCAGGTTATGAATACTACCCCTGAGCTACCACAGACCCTGCCAAACCTACATGTCTCGTGGACTTCGGGTCCTGTGGATCTAGTATTTTCATGCTGCATGCCTCAGTGTATATTGTCACATATGTTGCTAAGGGGCCACCATTTCCAAATGCATGTGTGTGTTTTTTACCTGTGTATCTACCTCGTGGGCCAGGCTTCTGCTAGGAGTGCTCGCAGAGACTGCAGTGGTTGCACCAGCAGCGACAAAACTTTATTTCTTCTAAATAATATGCGTGTTTGATAATTGTTTTCAGGAAATAAAACAGCATGACCTTGCAACAACTTCAGAGTTGAGCTATCCAGCTGTCTGATGCTCCTCTGTACTCCCTGGAAAAGCGGCAGTCGGCTAGCAAGAGGGGAGCAGCTGGTGGAGCAGAGTGAGCTGGCAGCCCTCTAGTGGGAGTGAGAAAAATGAAGGGCACCAGCAGCTCGGGAAGCAAATGTAAAAGTCAACTGGAAATCACAGGAAGGAGGATTTGACAGGGAAAAAAAAAACCCAAACAAACAACAGCAACTACAGAACCAACAGAATTTGACAACAAGGTGGCAGAGAGCAGACCTTGCTGAAAAAGAGTTGCTGTAGCTGTACTGGTGGGTGGAGAGGATAAAGAGGCAGTCAGTCAAATGAGTGAGGTAGGGAAAATGGTGTCTGAAAAAGCTGGGGAGGTCAGACTAAAACCCATCTAGCTCAGGACCGAGTCTCCAGCAGTATGAGCATGTACTGTAGGAGAGATTCATCCTACTTAGTCTCCCAGCCTTTGCCAAATTATAATTTTGGGGCTCTTCGACTCACAAGTGAAAACAGCTCTTCAGTTTTCCCTGCCCCTTCTTTGTAACACAAGTTGCTAAACGGGTGAAGTGATACTCTGTAAGAGTCAAAGCTGACAAAAAAAAGGGGAAACCAAACTGAGCAAGAGTGGCTGAGTTTTAAACTATAAAAAAATGCTCATTGATTGGAGTTGAATGGACCAGAAGTGATAAAAAACTAAAAGAAGAGAAATATTGTGATATAGTTCTACTAAGGAAGACAAGACAAAGGAAAAAAGGTGAAGAACAGAGGAGTCTAGCTTTGCTGAAGAGTGGAAGAGGAGCTGGGTGCCTTTGCGTGGTGTCCTCAAGCAGGCAGTAGTGCAGGACACCAGCTCCACACCAAGGGTGTTGGACAGCAACTCTTGGTCCTGTGTCTCATAAGGGAATTCATGCAAGACAAAGGCCAGGGTTGAAGTTGCTGTGGACTGCAGTTTGGCCAGGGGAAAAAAAAAAGCGGGATTTGAGGTTGAAAATACTGGTACAATCAAACATGGAAATGGTAGTAGCCAAGGAACAGGCTGAAGTGACAATCTTTACCAGTGGTATGGATAGAGGAAACAGAGGTGGAGGGAAGTGCAAAAGAGATCTGGCAAAGATGTGGAGATGTGGCCAGGGAAACACAAGGCTGAGGGGAAAGCTGGGTCAAAAAGAGATTCCTGTTACCTGCTTGCAAAACCAAAGGGGCAGATGTCTGAAAACACTACAAAGCTGAACAAAGGGATGCACTAGCCAAAGAGAAAAGGAAGAGGGCAGGGAGTCTGCAGGGCTAAAGGGTGTCCAAAGGGACCTTGGTATCTGTGTGTTGCTTCCCAACTGGCACATCCATCCTGAGCCTTTTCAGGAGGCTGAATTCACCAACACCTTTGCTTCACTGCTTGCTTGGCTCTAGCTGCTATTGTTGCTCTGAAGCAGCACAGAATTATGCAAGAAGATTTTGCTGTACTAATTAGTCAACACTAATTACAGTGGCGTGTTGGTAATTATCGATGATTCATAAACTGCAAGGGCTGTAAGTCTGTAGCCATAATGGGGTAAAGACTTTTGTACTGGTGATTTAGAAAGGTGAAAATTCAATGAAGTAGTAAGTGCTATTTTGCCTAATGGCACTGCTACGATAGTACGGTAATTGGTGATCACTGATCAACACCAAAGCATAAGAGCTAAGAAAGTGCTATTGACTTTGTCTAATTATTTGTTTCATAGCTGATTCCTGTGGAGATCACTTAGGAGATTACAATGATGCTGAAAGTAATATTGGGCAGTTAAAAATGTTAAGACAAACATTTTTTCACTGTTTTTAAGCTTTTATTATTTCTAGGTAGTTATTTCTTTGCTTACAACACAGTGTCTCTTCTTCTGCTCGCTGAAATTGGGGATTTTCCCACTGGCCTCTTTGCAATCAGGCTTGTCTCTGCATGTTTTACCAGAAAAGTCTTTTATGAGCTACTATACTAATTGATTTAGGTTGCACATCTATTAGCAGTCCTTCCTGGCAGTCAGTCAAATAATGAGAGCTTTATTTATATTGGAAATCATCAGCAATGTGATTTTCACTTAATTGAGGAAATGAACAGAGGTATGGTCATGGTATCACTAATATGCAATGTCCACATGGTCAGATTCTTCTGGGAGTTCAGAACATGCGTAGTTAGTTCCTTCAGGAAAGCGAGAGATCTGTAGGACATTTGTGAAGGCCAGGCACACATGTCATTATTTTTGCTGCCTCCTTCAGCTGAATTTCGACAGAGAAAAGTGAGTCAGTCACTTATACCCACAGCAGTTTGGGCATATAAATCCAAGGGTCTGATTCAGGTTTTAAAGCAAGACTCAGAACTTAAAAGACCAGAAAGGAGGATGTCAGACATAGATTTCACTGTGTCTAATGAGAAGGTTTATTTATCCTTCCCATACTCAGGTTCATTACCAGTCTTAATTTGACAGTCCCATCTGTTCCCATGCATTGTGTAAGTAATGAAGTTGAGCATTTTAGGAACTTAAAGAGTACACAGAGCAATCTTTCAGGTATAACAGCACCTATTCTGCATCCCTCTGTTGTTCTGACCCTATCATGTCTGCACTGAACAGGACAGGGACACATTCACCTACATCAAGGGTCTCCAATTTTCTAATTTTCACCTAGTTTTCCTGCTGTTAGGAAAGGCAGGAGCACCCTGAATCTGGAATGAAGGGAGGAAGAGAGAGAAAGACCTTGGGTTTTTTTGTCCTTCTCTTCAAGTGTTCTCTATTCATGAGGCTGACACAGAAACAGCTGGGAGAAAAACTCTGAGTCAGAGTGAGTGGATTATTTTGTTGCTGTTGTTTTAAAATAAACAGGATAAGAAAAGTGGCTAATCTATAAAGTAATTTCTGTAAAGGACTTGATAGACTTGCCTGCATTGATCTCTGTCTTGGACACAGTTATTCCACTTTTGACAATACAGAGTGACTAATACTGGATTTCTTCTGAGGTGGTAGAAAGTAGAAGGCATTAATTTAAAATGTGAGTTCCCTGATATTTCCCTGGCATTAATAAATGGATAATAAAATAAATATCCGTGTCTAAACATACATGGATGTGTCTGTATTCGTCTTTTGTTGAAGAATCTTGTGCTCTTGATCCACACGTTCTGAGACAGATTGAGCTATGTATTGTCAAACAATATGCTTTTGCTCTGAGACTGACTGAAGTCTGCTGTGTAGTCTTACAGATTTGTCTAATGAGATTACTTCAAAACCTTTTTTTTAAATCAAAATATATGATGATAAAAGATTTATTTAAGAGTTTCCTATTGAGTACCATTGGAGTGGGAATGTGCTGTTTCTCTCTTTTGGTTGGGGGGAATAGGAGTTGTGAGCTTTCAGAGAACTGTTTCTTTAACTTACTCTTAACTCATGGAAATGATGAATACTAACTTCCATTTCTGTTCAGTTATGCTTACTGGAAATAAGCTACACTCTGCTACAGCAGGAGCTCAAGTGGGAAGTGAAGCTTTTCTCTGAAGGAGAAAAAGGAGAGGTTAACTACACTTATATTGGGGGCAGTTTTTGCTTTGGAAAACAGTGGCAGGCTTTGTAGTTTAATCTTTTGGAGTACTGCCCGTTACCACCTTCTGACGTACGTTGTAGGGCTGAGAAGAATCGATGCGCAGTGGTGCATGAAAGTCCAACGTGTCAATTGTAGCTATACATAATGCCACTGTCTCACATGCAGGCAAGGCTGTTAATGCTTAACACAGTATTGTATTGTCTAAAGAAAAGAGTAGAATACCGGGAACTTCATCTCTTTTAAATGTTTATACACATTCCTTTGAAAAATACATTTTTTTAAGGATTAAGTATTGCCTGTAAAAAGGCTCAAATTAATGAGCACCACAGGGGAAAATGCCACAGAAATAAGGCTCCTATGTGCCAGGGAATTGTTTTGGAAATCTGCCTACTATTAGGGTTTTGGTCAGATTACATGTCTTGCAGGCTGATTGCTTTAGCTCGCCTACACCTGGGACACCTGGGGTGACCGGTAACCAGGAAAGCAAAGAATCTGTCCTTTTGGAGATTGGTAACTTGCAACTAATTCTCCACATGCATGAACTTTTCAGGGTTTAAAGACTCTTCTCATTAAGTATGTGCTGTCCTGTGTGAAGACATATGTATTGTTCTGTTGCTTAACAACCTTCTGTAGCTAATGATCTGAAGTGAAACAAATCAGTAGTACACAGGAGAAGTGTACTGAAATGTGTCAAGACACAAGAAGTACTAACGTAGTCCAGTTCCTAAGAAATATAACAAACAAAGCAGTCACAGCCCACATTTACTGGCTTTCTTGCAGCAGGTTTAAATTATGATGTGTTCTTATGTCTTCTGAAAATGTCATGGCTCACACGGTAGTGATACCTTTACCTGAAAACTGAAGGCTATGGTTCTGGAAAACAACTTTAAATCTGCAACCCAAACAACTTCCCTTTTCTGAAAAGTCACTTCTTTCATTATCAATCCTATTATTAGGATTTAAAATATCACAAGACCATAAGTAAAACTCAATTTAAAAAAAGTTTTTAAAAAGTTTAATAAAAGTTCTGTATTACATTCAAATGAATAACTTTTGGCCAGAGATAAATAGCTTTCTGTAGTCTCCAGCGAAAGCAAGTCCTTCCATGTAACCTAGGTACTCTGTTGGGGAAAGAGAGAAAAGGAAATGCGTATTTCTTGCTGTATTCCTTATTTAAAACCCTACCATATTTAACTTAAAAGGCAAGTAAAACAAAAATAGGAATTTGGTAAAGATGATCATGTAAGATGCACTTAAAAGCAACTAAATTAAGGCTGCTAGTCATATGCCAGTGTGCCTTTTAGTATCTTTCATGGTTCTGTTTGATCTTTAATTCTTGTATGTAAAGTGCTATCTTCTTAAGAACCAGACTGAAAAAAAAAAATCTGTATTTCTCTTCTTTAGCAGGCTTCAACTGCAGAAGTACAAGTTGGGCCCATGAGACTGACACAATACCCAATTCAGGTAAGATGCTCCTTCGGTTTCTGAGAGAGCCAATTCAGTGTTAATAGGTGAAGAAATTAAGGTTCAGCCTCTATAGTTAAGTATAATACTTTAATTTCACTTGTACAAGGACTGTGAGATAGATAATGTATGTTTTGTGTATCTGATTGCTTCAGAAGAGAGCTACAAGTAAATTAACTTGGTAAATAAGACCTTTAGATTTCCATTAACATCCCCTCAGTCCTTGTATCTGTCCTGCCAGTAGGAGTGTGTGTGTATGTTCATCAACCAGGAAAAGAGCTGCCTCTATGGATATTAGAAACTGTTCAGTTGTGATATACCAAAGCTGAGAGCATTATGAAATTTAGGTATATGTTCAGTTTTGCTAGGTTTTGCACAGCAGGACAGAGAACTGTTTCACAGACCACCAATCCAAGAAATCACATGACCTCCAACAAGACAGGCTCAGATTCAGCTAAGTAGCAACAACTCTCATCCATACACGGTTCTTTTTCTGTACGTTTTGTTCCTGCGACAGTACCAGATGCTAAGTTATTTTTTTCACCTTATAGTGGATGTTGGAACTCTCAGATTATAGGAAATAAAATCATGTTAGCCTTTAACATAGTTTTAGTGATACATAATTCATCTGAATTAATTTATGGGTCAGTTAATTCTGTAAAATACAGAGACATTTAGTGACCAGTCACCCTTTCTGTGAAAAGCCTGTGTGTGGAAGAAAGGCATCATAAAGCTTTCCTTTTTTATGTCTTTACAATCAGTCTTAATGATGACTCGATCTGATGAAATTACTTGTTTGTATTGTAATAAGACTGTGGAGCAGTGGCTTCAGCAGTAGAACCGTCCTCACTTTTGCAGGAAATTTAACATAGAAGTGTGAAACTTTTCACAGAAAAATGTTTTTAGATCATATTCATCTTCAGAAAGACTATCAAGCTGATATTCAACAACTACAAATACTCTCAGGGCTTTTGTCAGGATATTACTTCGTAGAAATTAGATTTGCCGAAGGGAAAGTTGGATTTTTATTGTTTTTAAAAACTGACAATCGTTTTGGTATCTTTTCAGATGGGGGTGTTATTTTGTCCTTACATTTCACAACTGAGAATCTGTGTAAGAAAATAATCTGTCTTAAACAGAAATTATTAAGTAAAATCATTAACTGAAGCATTTTCCTTAAAGATGTTGACATACATCATATTATTTACAGTTAAGTAAAACACTTTATGTAAACCCACCTTGTTTGTTTGTGGAACGAGTCACATTACCTGAGATAATTCGGCAAATAAAGCACACATCCATGCATTTAAAAAATGTGTGCTAATCTTTTATTCCATTTTGACAATGCAATCATGTGTTTCTCTGTGCAATGCAAACAGCTACTGAATATCACGTTTTAAATGTCTATTTGTGGATGATTAATCATGTTTACAATTGTCTGAGAAGTTAAGTTCCGTTTGTTACAATAATTGCCACTGGGGCTTTTCTTAGTGAAGTTCATTTTATTCTGGTGTGTTTCGTGCTGTTATGGGACACCTGTGCCAACCTCAAAATGGCACATATTTTTTGTCTGAGAAGTGACCTCACTCGTGCCTGTGACCTGCCATAAACCGTTTAATAGATTCCCCACTGGACTTCATGACCATATATGTCAGAGTAAAAATCTGGTTTAGTTTGTACAGAATTGTGACCCAGGTGCTCCTGGCCTTAAGAGGCAAAGGGAAGAGTCCAAAGCAACACAGCCAGCTCCAACCCTCCAAACATTCCATATATAGCTTGCAGAATTGCCTCAACTTTATACCAAGGCTTCTAAATAGAAATGGTTTGATTTCAGAAATTACCATTTTCAGAAATGACCGAAGTACACAAAAATGTGGTTATTATAAACAATTAGTGCACGTAAAAAAGGTATTGGATCCTCTTGCAGAAATGTTTACTCATAAATGTTTGAATGTGTTCCTATTAAAATGCTTCGTTTTCTCACCTTTTTAGGACATTTATTTGCTATTATCTCTTCCAAAGCATTGACACTGTGATCTTCCCTGATGAGCTGCAAATGAAGCACGATGATGGACAGACAGCATTTTGCTGTTCCCTCATACCCATATAACAGCAGCCCCCCTGCAACTTTATTCAGCGATACCATGTCTTTTCCACCTTGAAAGTCTCTTGCTGGGATAGGATGATTTGAAAATAATTAAGTAACTTCTTAAGTTGCTGTAACTTTCTTTTTTTCATTTGGTAGCCTTCATGCAGCAAAGAAAAAACTATATGAAGTTTTTTGCCAAGGAACACAGATTGAATTTAAGTATTTCCTTGATCATGTTCTTTATGTGAACTGTTATATTTTTGCCTTGACTTTGACAGCATTGTTCAAATATACTTCTAGTTACATTATGTTTTGATGATTTATAGTAAGCTCCATAGGAATGTTAATGAGAAAGCATAGTAGTAATACTTTAAAACAACTTTTAAAGTTAATATTCTCGAAAGGATTTGTGCGCTGATAATTAGCTACCAGTGAGAGATTGGATGGTTTAATTAAGCTCCATTATTTTACAGCTGGTAAATTATTGCATTTTGTCATCCTTTATTTCCAAACTGGGAGTGCTAAGAGAAGGAAGATAGCAAAAAATGGACCACCCCCTCCCCCCTCAAATTTTCTTTCCACATAATGTTTCAAACTAGGAACAAAATAAAACTAATGGTAGTTGGAACCAAACAGAAGATTGTGTCAGAGTAGGGATTTCACTCAGGAATCAGAAAATCTGCAGCTTGGCTGCATCACTGCTTTCCAGAACATTGATGGCTTGGAAAAAAACCCAGGGATTAGGAAGAATGACAACAGTTACCTTGGATGCTAAGTGTCAACAGACCAAATCTGCTTATTGATAACTGCAATCAAAAACCTTCCAATACATTAAAACTTTTACATTCTAAATATTTACAGAAATTCTGAGCATATAATTTTCTTCCATTGTTTAATGAAACTCTGACTGGTTGTCCTGTCACAGTAACAATGACTGATTTTTTTAATTGTTTAGAATTCAACAATCCAGGCAGCTAAAGATAAGAGGAAAGCTATTGTCACCTTTTCTAGCTGCTAGACTGATGGTGCTGAAATTCATGTGCTGACACCACAGCTGCATAAAGCAAGGTGGATAAAGGTTATCCAGCTTTCCTACAGGCATTTGGAGCAAAATGCTGCTATTTTTCTTGAACAGGTTGTTTCAGTAAAGTCAGAGGATTACTTTTATTTGTGAAATTAACACAATTATGCCTTATACATGACTAGTCTCTGGCTGCTGACTTTTTTTGCAATTTTAATAGCTGTAGATAAACATTTGACTTTTTGAGGCCTTCTTTTTCACAGCACATTTTCACTAAATTAGCCTTTTTCTTCATCTGACACATAGGGTAGCATAGTTAGTTATCAGTCACTATGGTAAATATGTGCAACTGTAATGGGGAATGTCTGCATGAGTTGGATGAATAAATTGGCGCTGATAAATAGTGTACTATGGGTCAAGGACAAAAAATTTATTCTCTTTGAGAAACACTTTCTTTTACGTGAGAGGCACAGAAATACAGCTGTTTTCAGCTTCTATTCTGCGTGCCAGCTTGCAAACAAGCTTCCTACAGCATTTCCTTGATCTTTAGAGTGGCACCTCAGTACACTTCCTACCTGATCTTGTGTGAACAGTTCCTTAAGTGTTCAGTTGAAATTGTCGAAACTACTTTATATGCTTAGGGACAATTTTGTACAATTTATTTGGTAAAAAATTCTCACATTTGAATATTTTTCCTCCTGTAAATACCTGCTTGCCTGTTGTTCTTCTCAGCTTTAAAACAATATTGGTTAATACCATTTTTTATGATTAAAGAAGAAAGAACAAATAAAACTTTGTTAATTTTTGCCCATGTCTTCAGGGATGATAAGTGATAATTAAGGCAGCTGCATTTCAGACAGTTCATGGCAATCAAAAGTGTGTGTAGCTGAGATGGCCTTACGAGAGTGGCAATGATGATTGAACACTCTGACTGGTTGCTGATTGAATTGGAACAGGAGCTAGGAAAAAATCATCATGTGGCAAGCTGGTTTTGTCCTAAATACCAGTCCCTGTTTAAAACATTAACTATTGATTATCTATTGATGACCACTGTATGCATTAAGAAAGATTTACTACTGCATTGGTTGTTTTACAACCTGTGGTTTAAGCTTCCCACTTTTAAAGCAGATTCAATCTTCCAAAGGGCAGAAGCGCTTTATAAGACTTGCTCTATGCAGGGGACTACTTTACATGCTTAATATGGTGCTGCTGTTTTCCATCCCCTGCAGGTTTTGCTGATCTTTGCAAAAGAAGACAACCAAAGCAATGGTTTCTGGTGGGCTTGTGACAGAGCAGGATACAGGTGCCATGTTGCCTGGACTCTGGAGTCAGCGCTTGAATGTTTCCTGGATAAGCACCAGGAAATAATTGTTATAGATCACAGGAACTCCCAATATTTTGATGCAGAAGATATCTGCAGGTAACCTGAAGCACCTTAGGCTTCTCTTAAGCTTCAGAATATACTGTATGAAACCAAACCACATAATTTTAAACCAAAAAATAGGGGGGGGGGAACGATAAAAACAACCAACAAAAAAGGAGCACCTAAAATTGTAGTAAAATGGACTACAATTTTGGGGACTGAGGACAGGAGGTTTGCATACATCTGTAAGAGAATAACAATATGAAAACTACACTATGCCAAAGCTGAACTGTAGAATTATCTCTAGGTCATGGGGCTTCTATCAGAGTATAAGCCAAAGCTGTTGTGAAATTATTCCCTGCTGTGGGTGCAGCTTCTTTCCTGACTTACTGCTGCAGCAAAATCTGAAGCTGCAGACTTCAAAGGAATGTGTTTGTTTGTCCACAAGGTCAGGCATTGCCAGTTCTTCGCAAAAGTTTGCATCAATCTTCTAGTCTACATGGTTGTGTCTAAGCTGCTTTAAGATTACAAGTGGTTAGTATTGGGATCCTTTGCTAAAATATACTGTTTCAACTGAAGCACACATTTTGCACCATGCTGTTCTTCTGCCATGAAATTTGCCACCTTTATGACAAGGGGCATTTTAAAGCTCAAATACTTGTGCTGGTCTAAGTTCTTCTGAAAGGCCAACAGATAAATATAAAGATTGTTTATTCAGAACAGTGTGATATGAATGAAAAAAACCTTATCATTAGCCAGCAAAACACAAACAGAATGTTCTTCTGATAGCTGGTCATATCTTTTTTTGTTTCTCAATAATATGCAATATGGTAACATTTTGTTTATTCAGTCCTTAATAAACTATAGTATTTCGTAATTTGCTATGCCCACTTTTCTTGCTTTCATGCCTTGAAAGCACTTCCCACCCTCTAAACAAAATTTTGCAATGTCTAGAAGGACAGTGGTAAATATGAGAGGGGGGTAGAGATTCTTGTTTAAATTAGTCAAGGGCGTTGAAGATGCTTTGCATGGACTGACCTTTCTTGACTCACGCATTCAGGGCAGTCTGCCCCAGATAAGGTCAGTACACAGGGGAAACCTTTGCTAGGTCATAAGAATGGGTCTGAAAAGCTGATGTTTGTCCTCTGTGGTTTTGGAGCTTTTGCCTTCTTACCTGAATAGAGCAAAATGAGAAATCAGGTGGCAAAATGAAAATGGTTTGTCTAAATGGGGATAGTTAGGTTTGGCAGTGCACTATCGTATTGTCTAGCCTCAGCATTGTCTTTCAGTCCTGGCTTTCATTTACAGTTTCAGTGAAGGTACTCAGAGCAATATTGAGAAAGTGTTCAGTGTAACCGAGAAATTTTTGTTTCCTCAGGTCTATTCGTGCCACAGAGCTATCAGAGCATACTGTAATACTTGCTGTGGTTCCACGCAGGTAAGTATTACTGGTTTGTGAAAGATTTTTATTTTACTTCATATGAACAGCTATTTAATCTATAAAAGTTATTTAATAACAGAAAGTATCTTACTAGCAATTCTTACAGAGTAAATGTAGTATTTTTCACTTGAAATGGGGTAGTGATGTTCTATGTTTTATTTGAGTGTTTGATAACTTTCTTTTAGTGCCGACAAGTATTATCCTTGTCACCATCATGACAGGTTGTATAGTAAGAAAGTCAGACAGATATGTGTTTTTACTAAGAGAAAAGGAAAATAAAATCCAAACCAGAAAGCTGTGTATGACTTTCTAAAGGAAATAACTGGATAAATAACAAATTGTTGTTTACTGAACTGGGCGATGGGGCAAATTTCAATCCTGTTGATGCTAAATTCACCAAAATGTTGTCCTTAAACCCTTATTCAGTAATTCATAACCCATGCATTTAGGAAGAATTCTTACTGCCTTAGATATACATTTATCAAATACCGTCAAATACCCTAGTTAGAAATCCTACACACTAGTACTAAATCCATCGCCATTTTTAGTCATTTCCTAGACCAACTAAAATATTAGGAAATAGAGTGGCAGGAGGACTATTACTAAAAGATTTGAAAATCAACTAAATTTGCTGCTGAATAAGACTTTACAACTTATCTTCAGCTTTATCTTAATAACATGTTCTTAGATTATTTCTCATAGGATACCACAGAGTGTGTTTTCTTCATACGTTTTTTTGCAATCCCCTTCTGTGTATGTAAAGAGATACAGGACTTCTCTGGAGAATCTGTCAGGTTTACTGTAGGAGTAACTATCAAGCTGTATAAAAGCTGAAAATACCTATAATACAAGACTGTAGCACCAATGTACGTAACAATATGATTTTATGTATATATTTAAAAACTCTTCTAATTGAGTTCATGATGTTTAGAGAACTATGTGAGATTCATGCCATCTAGTGCCTCACGTGTTGTGTCCCCTTATAGCAAATAATATACCAGCCCCACTTAATACCAATTACCTGGACAAGGGGTTGAGTGCAGCCTCAGTTTGCAGGTGGCACCAAGCTGGGTGGGAATGCTGATCTGCTGGAGGGCAGGAAGGCTCTGCAGAGGGATCTGGGCAGGCTGGATCATGGCTGAGGCCAATGGTGTGAGGTTCAACAAGGCCCAGTGCTGGGTCCTGCCCTTGGGTCACAACAACCCCAGGCAGTGCCACAGGCTGGGGCAGAGTGGCTGGAAAGGACCTGGGGGTGCTGATGACAGCAGCTGAACATGAGCCAGCTGTGCCCAGGTGGCCAAAAAGGCCAATGACATCCTGGCCTGGATCAGCAATGGTGTGGCCAGCAGGAGCAGGTCAGGGATTGTCCCCCTGTCCTGGGCACTGCTGAGGCCACACCTCAAATCCCGTGTCCAGTTTTGGGCCCCTCATAACAAGAAGGACATTGAGGGGCTAGAATGAGTCCAGAGAAGGGCAACAGAGCTGGTGAAAGGTCTGGAGCACAAGTCCTGTGAGGAGTGGGTGAGGGAGCTGGAGTTGTTTAGCCTGGAGAAAAGGAGCCTTAGGGAGACTGTTTCTCTCTACAAGTGCCTGAAAGGATGGTATACCCAGGTCAGTGTTTTCTCCCAAGTAGCAAGAGATCTGACAAGAGAAAATTCCCTCAGGTTGTATTAAGAGAGGTTTTGATTGGGCATTAGGAAAAATTTCTTCCCTGAAAGAGTTGCAAGCATTGGAACATGCTGCCTGGGACAGTGGAATCACCATCCCTCGAGGTATTTAAAAGACGTGTGGATGCGGCACTTGGGAAGTGGTTCACTGGTGGGCTTAGTGCCACTGGGTTAAAGGTTGAACTCGATGATCTTAGTCTTTTCCAACCTGAATAATTCTGTGGTTCTTTGATTTTTGTTTTGTAGATCTGCTGACCAAGAAGAGACTTCTGTTCTACCCCTTCTTGATGCAGGCTTTGATAGGGTATGTATAAATTGCCTATGTAACACAGAAAACATAGTTAACTTCATAAAATACAGACATATCTGCTTCCTCAAATTGAAAATTACACATCCTCTTCTGTCAGAAATTTATTGATAAGAAACCAGTGGCAGTTGATTTTGTTTTCTTTTCAAGAGTGTATTCCAGAAGCACATGAAATGAGAAGTTCTGTGAGCTAGCTAGTCCCTTCAGAATATAGCAGCTGTACTGAGATCACGTTTGTTTGGTCTGGCTGGATAGTAGGTGGGTTTTGTTTATGACTGCACTAAGAAACAAGGGTGGGAGACTCTGATTAACATATCGCAGCATGCTGGCTCATCACCCGGGCCCCTCTGTGTGTCTCAGGCTGCTGGGATTTCTCTTCTAAAGGGACTATAAACCTGGTCCGGCCTGTGATGTGAAGATGAATTTTTTTTCCCCATTATGTCTGGTATGTTGGTATGCACCAGTTCATCTCAGTACAGAGTTAGAGACACTCCTGTACAAGCAGCAAGAGGGAAGATAACTGGTCATACTGTTCCTCAAAGGGCTCTGTAGGAGAGAGTAGAAAGGCAGGAGTTCTCAGCTCTGAAAATCTAGTTTGCTTACCCTCTCCCAGTCTTTGTGCAAGTGGCTTCGGATGGATATTAATGTTATGTTACTCTAAAATAAACCAGCTGCACTTTTTAAGTTAGCCATTCAAAAGGAAGGATGTGTTCTTAAGCAAAAGAAGCACATCTGGAGCTAGAATTAACTGTATATATTTTCTTATATATAAATATATAAATATATATATATGTGAAAATTAATGG
>VWZS01009296.1:373585-392867 GCA_013397075.1 Rhabdornis inornatus
TCTCTCTCTCTCTCTCTCTCTCTCTTTTTCTCTCTCTCTTTCTCTTTCTTTCTCTGGCTTTAGTATTTTTCAAAGAAAAGTTTATTACTTCTCAGGTCTAGTATTTCATTTGAGCACAATGCACGGCAATGTGTTTTGTGAGCTAGATTAAAATTCTAGGTGTAGTACCAAGTGAAATCAGAGGAGACTCAGCAGCTGTGATACATGGCTCAGTGGTACTCTCTGACTTGGAAGGAAAAATCTTTTTGCACCTGACAGCTGCGCTAACTACTCTCTCCTGCTGTCCCAAATTTATCAGAGCTTGCATAATGTAATGATTCCCTATTGGAATTATTTTCCAGACTTTAAAACACATCTGATGTCAAAGTTTCTATTTTTGCTGCGGGATGGACATAGGAATTCTTTTTGCTTGGATGGGGATCAGTAGGGACTAAATCCATTACCACATGAAGATTTAAAAATACACCCCTTCAAACAGAGAGGTGGTATTTGTGGGGAGTCTCTTCCTCAGAAAAAATGAAATTTATTTTTGGAAAATTGTACCTGTTTAAACCATAAGTTTTTCTTTATGCTGACTTATTTCCAGTTTTTCTTCCTTCTTCTCAAGAAAGTCTACTTCATTACATCTGATTTCCCCTCTATATCATTAATAGCTTTTGTATTTATGTATTAATCCTGTTGCTAATCCAGTACATTAATTTTGCTGATTTTTTTTTTCTCAGCCTCATAAATCTAATAGTGGTGGCCTACTTAGGATGGGCTAATTAGAATAAGCAATTTAGCTTCCTGACTGACTTTTAGCTATGACTTAAATTGCAAATGGGATTTAATGTTTGCAGTTACTGAACTACAACCTCTTGTATTTTTAACTTATTTTCCTAAACAAATGGTGATTCTCATTGACCAGATACTATTAAAACTTTCTAGATTGTAAAAAAAGAAGCCTTTCATATTAAAACCAATTCTTTTTGCTAAGCGAAAAGAAGGATGTATTCCTGTTAGCTTATAAATCTTGTGGCTTGTACTAAGTTCTGCATAGAACAACAGTGGCATCCCATTATAATAAAGTAAAAAATAATTTAAGAGTATGTGTTACTTAAACCAAAATGTACTGCATAAATATGAAACTTTTTTAAAAGAAAGTGTTTTGTCTGCCTTCTAATACCTGAGAGTTCAGAGATCTTATTCCTGTGTCACATTAGAAGAAGAGATTAGAAAAAGAAATGTTTCCTGCTGTTTTCATGTCCCAGTTGATTCTATTTTGAGTCAGCAAGCAAATGACCAGCATCAGCACTATGAACTTAGATAAAGTGATTCTGTACATCTGCAGAAGACTATACAACAGTTAAGAGCTTGGTTAGCACTTCGATAAGCTGCAATTCTTGATTCTTAGCAAAAGATTAGTGCCAAGAGTGTTGTCAGTGAATAGCAGTGCTTAATTTTTTTCAGTAAGACACACTACAATAAAATTCAGTTTACAAAGAGCCTTAGTATATTCTAGTAAGTCTATTTCATAAAATAGGTTGCCATCATGGATAAATTTTATATTATTGATAGATTCATTCATATTGCTTGAAATTTAGCACAAATGTATTTGAATATTTAAAAGAGTACCTTAAAACTGAAAATCTAAGTCTACACTGCTGTAGAAGAGAAGTTTGTTTGCAGGTTTTGATATGCAAAAACACAACACTGTTTGCACCTTTGCTTCTGCCAACTTGATATTGTATCTTTTGTTTTCCCATGCATTCTGTAGCATGTGAAGTGAAAGTTCCAGAAATATTTTAAGATCTCAACATTAAGGAGTGGAACAGACCCATGCCAACAGTTGTTTTTAACTTTACTTTTTTTACGTTTTGCTCACAACTTGGAATTAAGCCATTGGTCTCCAAAACACAGTTTTTCATACAGGACAGAAGCAGAGATTTCTTGAAAGCTATTCTTTGGAGGTTTGCATGCTGCTCTGTACTATGCATGCAGCTGTGCTGTGAGAACTAGTGACAACACAGGGCATTTCCTATGATAACTAAAGTCAGTGCATGTGATTGATCAATAAACTTTAACTGAAGTCAGAGAATCTGCTTCTTTTGTAGCGACATAAAATTTCTGATTTCAGCAGGACCAAACATAAAACCTTTCAGACCTAACAGAGAAAGAACATTCTCTCCTGTCTGGAGTAAAAGTTTTTTCACTGTGGTCAGATGCTTCTTACTTTATATACTTTTGTGCACTTCTGAATTCACAGTGACAGCTCAGTGAGATTACTTGTGAAGCAAAGTTACTTCACTTTCAGAGCTTTAGCTGCAATATTTGCTTGGAAACAAATGCCAAATATATTTTTCTTTTTTCCTTTTATTTTGGCATGTATGTTTTATGTCTCTAAGGTTTTCCATTTTGAATTAAGGATAGATGTTCAAAACAAAACATCAAGGCAATACTTTGTTTTTTGTGAGACTGTGTTTGGAGGTTTTTGAGAGTATCTGTTGTGTTGCTAAACCAAATGGGAAAATCCAGTAAAGGATTTAGCATATTTTTATACTTGCTTTGTATTTAGATATTTGTGTTGTCTTAAAAACCAGAAACTCATTCCTGAGGAAAATATCATTATTAACAACACAAAAGGTACAACAGAAGCTTATTTCTATCAGAAAAGAAAGTATGGTTGAGGTTGGAAGGGACTTCTAGAGGTCATCTTGCCCAACCTCCCTGCTCAAGTAGAGCCCCCTAAAGCAAGTTGTCCAGGGCCATGCCACACAGCTTTTGAACATCTCCAAGGATGGAGATTCTGCAACCTCTCTGGGCAACCTGTGCCCAGGTCACCCCCACAGTAAAATAAAGTTGCCTGATGTTCAGGCTCCCTGAAACTTCTTTGCTCCTGTTTGTGCCCATTGCCTCTGGTTCTGTCACTGGGCACCACTGGATAGAAGCTGGCTGTGTCTTCTTACAGTCCCCCTTCAGATATTTATATACCTTTATATGTTCTCCACTTCAGTGTTCTCCTTTTCAGGCTGAAAAGTCCCAGCTCTCCTGGCTGTCTCACAGCAGAAGTGCTTAATCACCCCTGTGGGCCTTTGCTGACCTCATGCCAGCTCTCTTTAAAAAGTTGAAGTTTAGATGCAGAAACAGAAATAACAGTTTAAAACTATTCCAGCCTATTTCATGCACTTTTGGTTTGTCTTCCAGCAATTCATGGAGAACAGCAGCGTTACTGCTTGTTACAATGAACTGGTTCAAATAGAGCATGGGGAAGTACGATCTCAGTTCAAATTACGGTATGTAGAAGTGTGAGAAACTGCAAACATTAGCCTCTTGGTCTAAATAATTGCATCATGCTACTTTCTGCTTCTTCCAAGCTATGCTTATGTGTGCCTTGCATCTGTATTTTTACTACACCACACTTATATTTCCTCCTTCTGTTATTTTGTAAAGGACAAACTCAGTGCTTTAAGTAGCTGGTACCCAGAGAAATCTTGGTCAGTGTAGTTGTGGGCTGCAAATTTACATGATGGTAAAACTTTACAAAGTCATTCTTGATCTCATGTGTCTGAGCTTTCATATTTGAAGGCTTGAACTGAATGCAATCTTGATTCAGCTCTGAGTTTTTATTTTCTTGCTTGGCCAAGAGCTGGCAGACCAGGAGCACAGTTTTATGTTACTGAGAAGTTAAAGAATGCTCATTCCCCCACACACTTTTTCTTTAATGTGACTAATTCTGTATTTAATACAGGTGCTTTTGCAAGAACGTGGATCTTTCTGAAATGCAACCATATGAAACTCTAGGAAAGAAATGCAGAGAAGGGCTGTTAACTCTGCGGCATAAATTAATTCCAGTTCCTTCTATAGAAAATACTATCACTTTTCTACAGGTTTCAGTATCTCTGTTTAAGAAGTTGATTTTTTCCTAAGATTTTCTTTGCAAACTGATACAAAGTGACTTCACATTTTGAATGATTGCATATTCATGTATGCAAACTGCAATTACAGTAAAATTTCAGGGAAAAAATTGAATTTTCATTTATACAGTTTTAATAGTTGTTTTCCTAAACTCAGCAGGAATGTCTTCCCCTTACCTCTGTCTTATTAGGCAGATGCCATTAAAAACTAATCAGAACTGATACAGGTTACGACATTCAGGTATAATTTTTTTTCATTTGTGTGGTTTAATTAAGTGGGGAAAAGTGTTGCCCTGCACGTCTGTGCTACTTGTTGCAGATCTGACATATACAGCTCTGTAAAAGTGAAAGGGAAGAGAATGCAGAAAGTTAGTTTTAGAATTAAACTCAGGATATGTCACATGTTACAAACACAAGAGAAATGTGATGAAAAAGTAGCATCAGCCCCAGAGAGCAGTAGATGAGGTCATGTCAGTAGATGAGGTCACAAGTGGCTTTCCATTCCTAGCACAGACTCCGCTTTTCCACCCAGCTGGTTCTGGTTTGAAACTTGGTTGGACATCTGTGTGCTCATTAAAGGGGATATGGGCCATTTAAACTTGTAATTTTGCTGGCTTGCTTGCCAGATCAAATGAAAATACTAAGGCTTGAATAGTGCAAACATAGCTGTGTGTTTTCTTACAGAAAGACTATGTAATTACATTTGTTAGCAGCTGATATTCCAGACAGGCATCTATCACTGAGACAAATTAGTTCCTTCACACAGCACAAAATCACACTTGGGAACCAGCTTGAATTGCTAGAAAACAACATATAAAATTACACTCTGAGCTCCTTTTATTATATGAGCAGAAGCACTTCTGTCATCTACTGTATAAAATACTTTCTTCCTACACAAATCTTCATCCACATGACAGCATGTCTGTGTTCCTTTGTATGTCTCTTTGTGTATCCTATTTTGTTTTGAGTTGCTTCCATAATAAGCAGAAGTAGCAATGTCCTGTATTTCTAAATTCTCTAGTCAGTGGCACTAACTCAAGCCCTAAGATGCAGCCTGGAAGTAAGATGTTCCTTTTAGGTAATAACTGTACAAGAATGCTTATGCATGGTGCATTTTTGCTCCCTGCAATGAGAGTTACATAAAAGATAATTAGGTTGTCTCTAGACCAAATCAGAGATGAGGTACTGACATCTATCAAAGCAAGTATGCTTGAGTTGTTTCTTGTAGTACTCATTCTTCCAGGCCATGGTAGGGTCTCGGAACTACATGATCTTCATGTCCCTTCCAACCCAAATCATCCTATGATTCTCTGAGATATAAATTTTTCCCCACTATTAGAAGCCGATATTAACATTATTGCCATCCATGTGTAAATCATAATTTAAGCAACTCGAATTATACAGCAAGAAGGTAAGGCTTTTGTTTTCCTGCATTAGTACAAAGACAGCCCTGAAAAAAATGGGTAAAAAGATCATCTGGGTCCTGAAAGATCAGGATGTACAGAAATCAAGTAACTGTATTATTACTTGGAAGAAGGAAAATTGATATTTTTTGGACTAGAATTTTGAGATGGCTCAAATTTAACTGTTTCCCTTAACTGTGTTGTATTACAGTTTCTTTGGTAGCGCCAATCCGTTTGCTGTATTGAAAACTTTGTATTGTCATGATTTTTGTGTTCCCAACCTTAAATGATCACAAAACTTTCTGATGTAATAGTAATTGTTATTTTCACTGCTAATTGTTAGCTCCTGCTGTTCAGAGCATGTGTGTAGATACAAGCATACTATTAAGATGCTGCAGTACCTATGAGCACTTTTACAACGTAATTTGCAGTAAAAGCATGTTAATAACAGAGATGCCTGAGGCTGGATGTTTTGAAAAAGCCATAATAAAGATAGTGACATGGTCTAGTCAAAACAACTGCTACTTTGTGGTTCACCTATCAATAAGCACAATTTAATCATGTATTTATAGTGAACAAAATGTTCTAACAATAAAACTAATGTGCTAATCGTTTCCTACTTTCAGGGCTTGTAATGCAGTGTTCACGGCATTAGACCATTGTCAGGAAGCTGTAGAAATAACCAGTGAAGATCATGTCATTCAGGTAGGGGAGGAAACTTTAACTATTTTATAGAATTTGAAAAGAGGAACCCCAAAGAGATCTTGGCTCAGTAGTTCCTGTTCTATATCAGTATTTTAGTTTTGTTGCCCATTAAAAAGCATTGTGCAATGACCTGCTTAATTTCTGGTTGCTGCACACTGAAGCCTGGTGAATTTTTAAGATTTTTCCTTCTGTAACTTCATTTAAATGATAGTTTTCAGTAATGTTGTTTCTGGTAAAACCTGCATTAGTTCTCTTTCTGGGACTTCTGAGAGAGTACATATTGCCTTCTTTGTCCAGCCTCTTAGTAGAATAAAACATTTTACTATTACATAGTATTTTTATATGAGAAACACTGAATTGTAGGAGTGTGCAGTTGGGGCTTTAGCATATAATTGTTATACTTTGATACTTATATATTACTTACCAGCCTTTAAAAAAGTTTGGTTTGATATTGTCCTAATGTATCTTTGTTTTGGCAGTATGTTAATCCAGCCTTTGAACGGATGATGGGGTACTGCAAGGGAGAACTTATTGGCAAGGAGCTCACTGAACTACCTAAAAGTGATAAAAACTCTGCAGATCTTTTGGACAACATAAACACATTTATTAAAAAAGGAAAGGTAGGTAAATAAAACAAACTCATGTGAAATTGCTATAGAGTTCTATTCTGATTTGTTTTTTATTGCTGTAGGTTTAAGAACACAAGATGTGTTCTTCATGAGTACACATATAAGACTAGAATTCTGTTTCTCAGATGTCTAAGCACAACAGCCCATGCCACAGACAAGTGACTACATATTTCATTAGCTTTGCTTTTAGGATCTGACTGAACTCCTGCTGATTTGCTGGCTTAAGATCAGTATCAAAATGTTTTCTGTTTCTGTTTTGCTTAAAGCCCATGGAGCTTTTGTTAGTTGGAATGCAACAATTTGTCCCGCAGTCAGTCTCTCAGGTGGCTGAATCATCCAACCAAAATGTGTAACTTCTGTCAAACAGCCGAGCCTTCACTAACTGCATACTTAAAGCACCAAAATGTATGGGCACCCAGTTGGGTGCCAATTGCTTTCCTAACAACTATACTTAGAATATCTGCAGTGCACTGTGAACTCCTGTCTTTGCAGTGTTGGGCCTGGCAAAATGCTCCCCTAACACATGCAACAGTCTCTTATCCCATCTCCCCTGGGCTGCAGAAGTACCTGTTGCCCTTCCCTGTCTCATGTTCTGCTTCAAGACCTTTGGGGAGTTCTTGAACCTTTGAGTCACATCCAGCAATGATCTGAGCTTTGTGAGTCACTGTCTGGAGTTGTTTGCAGGTTCACCTTGGTTCACAGCAATACCTACAGGACACTCCTGCTGTGCTCCTTCTCATTTATATGGGCTGCCCAGCAGCTAGCACTGTCTGCTCAAAGGTATCTTCTACCCATTTTCCAACTTCATCCCACCCTGCTGCCAGGTAGTTCCTTCCTTGAGATCTTTCCTCTTTGAGTCAGTTGAAGGACATCTTCAGATCAAGGACTTCTGAAATTTAGCATATATATCGCATGACAACTAACAATTTCAAAGCCAAACGGTGCTTGGCACAGGGCTCATTTTTGCTGGTGCCAAGAGAAATCCTCTGGATGTGTTGCAGCCATTGCTCCTTACGGTGGCACCTAGAAAGAATATTTGTCACCTCTTTAAGTAGATGATACCTAAAGTTCCCTGTAAAATTATAAAGATCCTTGTAGAAAAATAACCTCTCCCAAGTGGAACATAATTATACTGTCCTTATGTTAGTTAAAGATGCTGCTCTTCTTTGGGCAAATAGTTGCAGCTCGCTCTCTCTCTCTGTGTTATACTTCAGAGCACATTAATTTTATACAATTTTTTTAAAGGCAACCATGAAATGAAAACAATAATTCAGTATGTAAGGACTATGCAGTAATAAACAAATATTTGACTGCAAGCTATGTATGCTCAGATGCTGTCTCTGTTCTGTGCATTTCTTTAGGAATGGCAAGGAGTTTACTACGCAAGAAGAAAATCAGGAGACAATATCCAGCAGCATGTGAAGATAACACCTGTGGTTGGTCAAGGAGGGTAACTAACTTGTCCGGAACATAATTGCTTTCTGGGTTTTAGGGCCTTCTCTCTGCTTTATGCATCTGTAAGTTTGACACGAACCTCCATGTAGTTATCAACTGGGCAACCCCCATGTTTGTGTGTGGGTTTGTACATGTTCCCACCTCCACAATTTAGAATGGACACACTGCCAAATTCAGCTCCCAGATGTGCACGAGAATTCTTGTACCAACAGAAGGATCAGGTGTCCTGGGACAAAAATCTCCATCTTATGCTGAAGGAGTGCTTGTCACCCAGTTGTCTGGCTGTTGTTCGGCTCGGTATCAGTTTTCGTGAGGGCTTGGAGATCTCTCCTTTAGAAAATAGTAATGTATCACTTCACTTCCCTCCTTGCAATTTGATATAGTAACAAGTGATTGTTTCTGTTGCTAGGAAAATAAGACACTTTGTGTCCCTCAAAAGGCTGCATTGTACCAATGAAAACAACAAACAGGTATTGTATTCCTTTCATGTGATAATTTTCATAGCTTTTACTGAACTGGTATTTTTTGGTTTATAAATTTTTCCAAGACTATGTGATCTGTAATGTCAATTAGATTCTCACAGGTTGTTGGAGCAAGCAAGAAAACTTCAACATTTGTATGCATCAGTGTCTGAGCATTCCTCCTGAGTAGAGGAAGACCATCTTTCGTTTTCTGGAGCACGGATATGACAGTTGAGTCCATGATAGTGTGGAGCAACACAGACCACAATTCAAAGGGAGTTCAGCCCTTTTCTGTAGAGCTGTTTTTGCCAGTCTGATGTGGTGTACTTACGTCAATGAATGACCTGTGCTCAGTGGTCCCAAGGTTTGACAATGTGTGGTAGCTACATGAAGTGTAGCCCTCATGCTGGCCCTGAGACTTCACACACCTGCCAGAACAGGTGTTGTGGAAGGGTGTAACTCAAGCCATGACCCAAGTAAAACAGTAGTGGCAGAGCTGGGTCTCTGCAGACCAGACACAAATCGACACCAGCTGCTCCTGCAACAAACCTGGTAGTGTAGGGAGCTGTCTGCTTTCATCTTCTCCTGGTTTCCTCCCTCTGACAGTGTTTGAGGCAAATGATCATATCACATACTTTGCCCCAAAAATACTCTAGTAAGTGCCCTGTAGAGTAAAGAAGTCTGGACTTGTGTGAGCAAAGAAGTGAAGCCTGTCTTCAGCACGTGGTCTCTAGGGGTGAGATAGGAAGTGGGAAGCATAGGAAGTGGCTGGAAACATTTTAGACCAAACATGTGCTCCACAAATAGCATATGCTTCCATGTTGTTTAGGGGAGGGTTTTTGTATCTTGTTTTATTTAGAATTTTGTGTGCTTTTACCTGTGATGCAGGTAAAGACACTAAGGCAGGAAAAGTATTTAGAAAGTCACTAGTATGTCTAGTTGCCCCTTCTTGAGTAGAACAAGACTGAATATTAACACATTATTGGAAAACCACTACTGCTAAAAGAATTTCATAGGTGGTAACATTTGACTGTTGAAACCATCCTGCTCTAACAAGTTTTTGTGGAGGTAGGTAGCAACAAATCAAGGAGAACCCTGCATAACTCTTGGAAGAACTTTGCACATCTATCACTGAAAAATAAGACATAGTATTTTAAACTGACTTCATCTTTGAACTAAAACATGAGTTTTAGTATTAGAAGCCAAGTATCATTTACAGTCACAGGATGTTTTAAAATGCTCAGGCTAGAGTGCAACAGAGTTTTATAATAAAAGCAGTGATAAAGATACACGTATCTCTTTTTAATTCATTGTTTAAACCTCATTACTGTTATTTCATTTATAGCTGTTTTGATGTCGATCTTAAAGTAAGACATAATCTGATGGCTTTTTCTATATTATACACACAGATGAAAGACTGGTACAGGGAGGTGTATACATGTTATTTTTAATGCAAGATAGTAAGTATTACAAACTTGTACCCATATGTAAAAAACAGCAGTAGGAATATACAAAAAGAGTCCTTCGTTCTTCTTTGCCCTGTAGATTGGGCTGCTTAAGCCAGTAAAAATCATAGAATCATAGATTGATTTGGCTGGAAAGGCACCTTAAAAATCACCTAGTTCCACTCCCCTGCCATGGGCAGGGACACCTTCCACTAGAANGGTTCATGTCTTATGCTGGAGGCCCCTCCAGCCTGTTGTGGCCCCTCAAGCAGTTGTGACACCACGAAGCTTGGTGTCGTCAGCCAACCTGCTGATGCACCTGATCCCCCTGTCTGTGTCCCTGACAAAGATGTTGTGTAATATTGGCCCTAGTGCACACCCCTGAAGAGCACGACTCGTCACTCCTCTCCACCCAGACTCTCGGCCATTGGCCACAACTCTCTGAGCAGGACCATCCAGGAATTCCTCATCCACTGAGTGATCCACCTGTCAAATCCAGGTCTCTCCACTGTATAGTCAAGGGTATGCATGGAAACATCAAATGCTTTGGACAGGCCCAGTTAGATGACACTCCCTTATCCACCTGTTAGGAGGCCATCAAATACGTCAGGCATTATTTGCCCTTAGTGAAACTGTGCTTCTTGTCACCAGTTATCTCCTTATTTTCCATGTGCCTTAGNTGTCATAGGCAGATCACTTTCTGCTAGACGAGGTTGTTCAAAGCCTCACCCTACCTGGCCTTGAATTTCCATGGACAGGGCATCCACAATTCCTCTGAGGAACCTGTTCCAGTGTCTCACCATTCTCACAGTAAAGAACTTCTTCCTTATAGCTAGTTTAAACCTACTCTCTTTCAGTTTAAAACCATTCCCCCTTGTCCTATCACCACACACCCTTGTAAAATTTCCTCTCATTTTTTTTGTAGGCCACTTTAGTAATTGGAAGGTGCTAAAAGACCTCCCAGAGTCTTCTCTTCTGCAGACTGAACAGCCCCAACTGTCTCATCCTTTTCACATGAGAGATGCTACAGCTCTCTGGTCAGTTCTGTGGCCCTTCTCTGGATCTGCTCCAGCAGGTTCATGTCTTATGCTGGAGGCCCCTCCAGCCTGTTGTGGCCCCTCAAGCAGTTGTGACACCACGAAGCTTGGTGTCGTCAGCCAACCTGCTGATGCACCTGATCCCCCTGTCTGTGTCCCTGACAAAGATGTTGTGTAATATTGGCCCTAGTGCACACCCCTGAAGAGCACGACTCGTCACTCCTCTCCACCCAGACTCTCGGCCATTGGCCACAACTCTCTGAGCAGGACCATCCAGGAATTCCTCATCCACTGAGTGATCCACCTGTCAAATCCAGGTCTCTCCACTGTATAGTCAAGGGTATGCATGGAAACATCAAATGCTTTGGACAGGCCCAGTTAGATGACACTCCCTTATCCACCTGTTAGGAGGCCATCAAATACGTCAGGCATTATTTGCCCTTAGTGAAACTGTGCTTCTTGTCACCAGTTATCTCCTTATTTTCCATGTGCCTTAGCAGAATTTCCAGGAGAATCTGCTCCACGAGTTGCAGAGCACAGAGATGAGACTGGCCTGTCATTCCCTGGGTTTTCCTTTTTTAATCTTTAGAAATGACAGTTAAGTAAGTTTCCCCATTTCCAGTCACTGGAAACTTCACTGGACTGCCATGACTTCTCAAATCTGATGGACAGTGGCTTAGCCNTTTCCTCTCATTTTTTTTGTAGGCCACTTTAGTAATTGGAAGGTGCTAAAAGACCTCCCAGAGTCTTCTCTTCTGCAGACTGAACAGCCCCAACTGTCTCATCCTTTTCACATGAGAGATGCTACAGCTCTCTGGTCAGTTCTGTGGCCCTTCTCTGGATCTGCTCCAGCAGGTTCATGTCTTATGCTGGAGGCCCCTCCAGCCTGTTGTGGCCCCTCAAGCAGTTGTGACACCACGAAGCTTGGTGTCGTCAGCCAACCTGCTGATGCACCTGATCCCCCTGTCTGTGTCCCTGACAAAGATGTTGTGTAATATTGGCCCTAGTGCACACCCCTGAAGAGCACGACTCGTCACTCCTCTCCACCCAGACTCTCGGCCATTGGCCACAACTCTCTGAGCAGGACCATCCAGGAATTCCTCATCCACTGAGTGATCCACCTGTCAAATCCAGGTCTCTCCACTGTATAGTCAAGGGTATGCATGGAAACATCAAATGCTTTGGACAGGCCCAGTTAGATGACACTCCCTTATCCACCTGTTAGGAGGCCATCAAATACGTCAGGCATTATTTGCCCTTAGTGAAACTGTGCTTCTTGTCACCAGTTATCTCCTTATTTTCCATGTGCCTTAGCAGAATTTCCAGGAGAATCTGCTCCACGAGTTGCAGAGCACAGAGATGAGACTGGCCTGTCATTCCCTGGGTTTTCCTTTTTTAATCTTTAGAAATGACAGTTAAGTAAGTTTCCCCATTTCCAGTCACTGGAAACTTCACTGGACTGCCATGACTTCTCAAATCTGATGGACAGTGGCTTAGCCACTTCCTCCACCAACTTCTTCAGGACTCACAAATGCCAATCAGGTCCTGTGATCTGGTGCACCTTCAAATTCCTTGGATGTTCCTGAACCTGATCTTCTCCTACAGAAGGCGGTTTTCATTTTCCCAGTCCCTGCCTTTACCTCCTGCGACTCAGGCAGTATATATGCCTGGAACACCTGCTGGTGAAGACCAAGGCAAAAAAGTCGGAGTACCTCAGTCTTCTATGTGTCCCAGGTATCCACATCCCCTGTTTCCTTCCAGAGAGGGACCACATTTTCTCTAATCTTTCTTTAATTCACCAAGGTACCTATAGAAGCTTTCCTTGTTGTCCTTTACGTCCCTGGGCAGATTTAATTCTATTAGGCTCTAGATTTCCTAACATGGTCCCTGGCTCTTCAGACATATAATTCTCTATATTACTCCCAGGCTACCAGTCCTTGCTTCCATTCTCTGTAGGCTTCCTTCTTTTGTTTGAGTTCGTCAAAAAGTTCTTTGTCCATCCACACAGGCCTCCTGGCATTTCTGCCTGACTTCTCTTTGTAGTGAAGTATCACTCCCGGACTTGGAAGAGGTGATCCTTGAATATTTAACCAGGTTTTTTGGGCCCCTCTTCCCTCCAGGGCTTTATTCCATGCCTCTCTACCAAGCAGGTTTGTGAAGAGGCCCAAGTCTTTCACAAGTGAAGAGTGGGCTCTCCTGAGGTCCATAGTAGTGAGTTTACTGTGTGCTCTCATCAATGCCCTGACAATCTTCTACTCCTCCATTTCAAGACTGCTGCATCCCAGGCTGCCCTTGAGCTTCACATGAACTTCACGTGCCCCATAAGCCTCTCTTTGTTAGTGAGAAAAAGGGAAGTTAAGGAACAAATCTTATATAAGGACTTGTGTCCAAGGCAACATTCATATTCTCCTGTACTCACCCATTCCTGTCTTTTTAGTATTGATTCACAAGAAGCTACTTAAGCACTATAGACCTGGGGAACTTAACACACTTGGTGATCCTAGGGAATATGGCCTTCAAAAGATTCTCCACAAATACAGAGTTCTGCCACAAAGGTTAAAGACCACAGCCTAACAGAACATATGGTCTGTAGAGATTTAAGGTCCCTTGGGGAAAAACAAAGTGTATCTGACAGAATTATGTAATTGTTCTGTTTCACCTCTGTCACAGAAATATCTCATGCCTGTAGGAGATCCTGGACAATGCAGTTTTCCTAATATCCATGCCTTAGTACTTGCAGCAGTAGAATTTTTTCCTTACACTAAAAACTAAGGTTCTTTTTCAAGCCACAGATAAATCTTTATGGAAGGATAAAAAGAAATCAAATGGAATATTTACTTAAGTTACAGAGCAGTAAAAGCTGTCATAATTCAAATTTTGATGCAAATGTCTGATTTTTCACTGCATTGACATAATTTTAAACAGCTTGATCTCAGCATGCAGACAATACATGTTGACTTCAAAACATCCTTACATCATTATACACTGTTTCACCTTTAAAAATGTATATGTGTTTTTTGCCAGTACCAACAGCCTCTGTAAGGGATATCAGAGACCACTGGAACATTCATGTATTTCCATGCCAGATTTATCACACAGAAAAACCTAGCATATTAAATTTATGCATGGAAAAAATATCTAAAAGAACATTAAGCACTCTTACAGTGAAGATTTATGAATGGAGATTGACTTTCATGCGACTATTCCCATGTGCTGAGCCTAGGTAATTATTAATGCTGCCATTGTCAATTTGAGACCTGGCAGGATAGAGTCCAGTGTTTTCACATTCATAAATTTACAAGAGATGTGTTGTTTCTTTCAAGAACATATTGACCCAAGATTAACTGTGTAACTGCCCTCATAACTTACCTTACATGGCTCTTTCAGGTCATGCCTGCAGAAGGGGAAGAGAAGTATTCAGAACAGAAATGTGGTTTATTTTTTTAGTAAAGCACTTGGAGGACTGTGCCTATGTTTCTGCCAGTTGCGCAGTAGAGAAAGATATATCCATTGGCTTTGAGAGAAGCTCCAGGCTGAGGCCGGAACAAGCCGTTCAGATGCCTTGTGTCACTGTACATATTTGATGAGATTTCCTTAACCTTATTCTGTTTGGATGAGATTATTTCTCTGAGAGTTTCCATGTGGTTACAAGAGAGGTGTTCAAGCTTTCAAAACTTTTTTGGATGAAGAGTCACGTCTTACACTCCCCTGAACAAGATTTATATGGAGCATGAGCAAAGGGTTTCCCTTTCCTGTTTTTTTAATTCATTACAAAAAGCCATGCCTCAATTTTGTGGGTTTTTATTCCTTTCCATTTTCTTCTCTTTTCCTTTCACCCTCTTTACCTGCCTCCCCCCCAGTGTAGAAAGGAAAAAAAATGAAAGATGTGCAAGAATGACAGAAAAGAGAATTCGTATCATTCCTTCCCTTTCTTTCCTGAATAATCCCCATGAGGACCCTGCACGCACTGTCTCAAACTGATACAGACACTAAGAGCACACAAGTACAACCTTGTCATACTCTCCATTTAACTGACAGGTTGCAACCGTGGTTTTCATGCTTCCATGCAATCTAGTGCTTTGCACAGGGAGGTGATGGATTTGGTCAGAGGAACCAGTTACCATATGACAGCAATGGACTTCTAAATACTATGTGTACTGAATAATGTGTAATTACAGTGTCAAGCACTGACAATTATTCATCTAAAGTAAGAGGGTATGTGTATCTTCTCTAGTGACTACAGTAAAAAAAGTAATGCATTATTTCTAGTCTTTCTCTGTGACTCTGTTAGCTATGCTTAAACACATCACACACCAATTTTCAAGGGATAACTTGAGAAACTGCCATTTCTGGTCAGTTTTCCTATTAACAGCAAAGTGCTTTCTTCTAATCACATAACAAAGGAAAGGGGTGAGTTGATTAGCAGGTATTAAACTGTCATGAACTGGACAGTACTTTTGTTTTTGAGAAGAATGAAAAAGCAGAGGAACATTTAATCTGTGTTACTGCAGACCAAGCAATGCTGTAAATTGTAACTGATGGAAATACCCTATCTAAATTTTAAGAAAACTTGAAATACCTACTGAATACCTACACTTGAAATACCTGTTGGAGCTACCCAAGATGTTTCAGAAGCAAAAGGAATTAAGATTTTGTGTTTAATTTTTCATTCATGAGAATTATTAAAAGCTACTTGGAAATAAAGGTCTGATGAATGACACCTACCTCTACCTCTTATTTCCTGGAGAGTAGTTTTTTATAACTGAGTTTTTTCAAGTCCAGTTTATCAGTGACCCATGAAAGGATGCATTCAAAATTAGCTTCAGTAGTTCCAGGAAACTTATTTTTAAAGCACAAAAGGTAATGTTGTAAGATTTTTTATTTTATTCTTTCAGGTTCATATGCAATTTGCACTTAAACACTGCCTAAATGAGTATCAGTTCTCTTGTAAACACTGGGATCAGTATATAAAAGCACTTGTATCTGTGATTTTCTGCATGGTATATCTGTTTGTTTTCATATTATTCCTCTACATCTAATTACACCTGAAGAAGAGTCTTTGCCAAACAATTTTTTTGTAATAGCTAAATGGAAAGTGCTGGATATGGACAGTATTGAATGCATCCTGTTTAAAGGGTTTTTTGTATTTTTCTTACATATATATTTTACTCTTATCTCCAGCTCTACAAAAGTCATCGTGAGGATAAGAACACAGGAGACAATTCCCAGTCAGGTGAGAATATTATTTACCTCTACATTCCATTGTGCTGGAGGTGGTGTCAGGGTTCTCTGCTGCTGTGAATTGTTGTCTTTTCTCCCTGTCCGGTCAGCGCTGATGGCCAAGGACAGATGCCAGCTGCCTCTGATATTACACCATGGATTGGACTTGTAACCATCAATAATTGAGTCACCTGTGAAGACCTCTTGCTGCACATTTGAAGTCCAGATGCATTGCTCTTTGTTGTATTAAAACAGTGTGATCCCGCGACTGGTGAACCTTGGCACCTCTTTGTGTTTGAAATGTGGAATGTGCTGATTTGTGTCAGCACACCTGCCACAGTGTTTCAAAGATTAGGACCTGCCAGCAGGCCATTGGTTTGGCGCCAGCACAGGCTAAGACAGCTGTCTGAGGTGTCCAGGCCTGAGTAACTCAGTTCCAGACAGCACTGAGTTGCTGCAGCATCTCTGCAACCCTTGTCTCATGTCTCACGCAGGTTTGCTTACTTGCAGACAGCACACTCCAGCCTTCCTTGAATTTTGCAGAGAGCTTTTGACTAGAAGTGTGGAGCATAAGGGAATAATCCCTTCCTCCGATGCTAGGTAGTGTTTGGAATACCACTTTTCTCTGAAGAAGGAGGTACTTAAGGCCAATTTCAAGCTTGTGACTCCAGTGATCTCAGCCAGACTGATGTCTTATGAGTGAAAAGGTTCTCATGCCTTGTTACCTTCTGGCACCTGAGGCCTTTTCTGCAATGAAAGGTGAGACAACGCTGCTGTGCAACTTCAGGCACTCACATGGGAGGAGGATATAACATAGTAAGAGCATGGGACGTGACTGCTTGACATCCCCTGCTCTTTCAAGGAGCCTAAGAATACATACAAACATCTGAGAGCTTTGTGATGGCAAATAACAGTGGGCAGGAGGAAGAAGAGACAATATGAAATTGGCTGCTCTCATTCCCATTGCTGCCACCAGAACGGATCCACAGTATGTTAAACCATTTGCTCCTGTATCTCTGTAATAAAAGCAGATTTTCTTCTCACTGTTTCTTTCCTGCAAACAGGAAGGTGAGAAAGCCCATAAATTAAGCAGGATACTTGTTACTAATTAACACATTTATATTAACTTACTAATGTTTTAGGTTTGCTCATTATTGTGACAGGTTTCAGCAAGACTGGGAAGCCCCATCCTACAACAACACATTCATGATTACAGTGCAGTGAAAGTAAGCAGTCTCAGAGCACATGATGTAGGTTATCCTTCCCTGCAGTCCATGGCTGTGCTCCAAGAGTAAATTTTCAGAGCCATGGGCATATACCAATATGTGACAAGCACAGAAAAGTAATCCATGTGTATTGCGCTGTTTGCAGTGGTGTGATTCAGAAAAATCTGGATGATAAGATTTTTCTGCTCACCAGGTGAAGAAAAAAATTTTACGTGGGCGTTTAAATATTTACAGATGAAACCAAAGTATGGCAGAGAGTAGCTTTTATGCACCTGTGACTCTCTGGGTGGTACTGGCAAAGTTTCTGACTTGCTAGTTGGTATTTAACACAAGGAGAGTTGTCTTGTCAGCTATAGCCACTCACAGCTATGTTTATGTGTAAACACCTGCTCCCACTCAAGTGCCTTATGATAAACACATCCAAATGTTAGTGCAAGAATAGGGTTTGTAAGAGGAGTACTATCAAATAAATAAATGAAATTATTCAACATGCATTAGTTATGCCCTGCTCTTAGGTCAACAGAGGAAAAGGCTTTCAATTTCTCCTGTTCAGACTACAACAAAGAAGACCCAAGCTGTCTTATAAGTCTGTGGTAGAAAAAGAGGACTAAGACAGAAAGTATTTCAGTAATTTTTAGGACAGATGACCTTCTAGTTCTAGAGAATTTTATGTTAACATTTTATTTTGCTAAAAAGAGGCTGCATACGTCCTGTCTTGTGACATTATCATGAAAATTGGTCTTTTTGTCAAGAATATCAAAGTCATGATACTTCTGATTCTTCAAATGGTTTTATCTGATTTTGAAAGCCTGCTAGGGTCTCTGTTCCTTAAGTGGCATTTTAGATGGCTGGGAATAGGTACTACAGAGACTCTTGGGAAGTGGTGAATAGATGCATGGTTGCATGTTTTCAAACATAAGGGAGAGTGCAGACTTTAATGTTTTGGAGAAAAATTAAATTCTACCAGAAATATATATTTTTTTTTTACTCTTTCCTGGCATTACATCCAGCTTTTGCATTTAACTGCATGTGATAATTTCTCTTGCTTTAGCTAACAGCAGTTTCAAGAATAACAGTTTGTTGCATGGCTAATATTCAAAAGAACTAAATGGATTGTTTAATCATTCTCAGCATGCTGGATTTTCCTTAAACACAGGGTACAAGTAATTATTGCAAATAAAAGCAAAAGCTGTCTGAGTCTGAATGATGCTTTGGCTTTAAGAATGTAGACTGAGATGAGACTCTTCTCAACTGGCTAAAGGTTTAGGGAGTTAAACTCAGGCATGGTCAGGGGTAAGAGGAGATGAAAAAGAACTTGCACAAGGAGTCCAGTCCACCTGCCTAAAACATCTCTCCTGAAGCAGGATCTCTGATAACCTTAGATGATGACAGACTGTAAGACTGCTGCTTTTAGGGAGCTAATTTATGTGAAGCAAGTCTCCTATTCCATAAGGCATCTTGACTTCCTTGCAAGACACCCTCCCAGGTGACTTCAGACAAGTTGCTTTAAATTGATAGACACTGAGCTCCTTGTTCTAACGTGCAGAAATTGGAATATTTCCCCCACTTATGGCATATTGTTAAGATCACTTAATTAAATGTCCAAAATTTTAGATGGATATTTTGTAGAGTTTTTACTTGATGCATTTTTAAGCTTTTGTTTTGTACTTACAGAATTCGGTTCTTACAAGTGCAAGAATAGAAGGAAAGATTCAGCTGATGTTAAGTCAATAACATCTCAAAGTAGTGATGGTAAGAAAGCAAACTGTATGTACAACACTATAAATATACATTAATATTTATAAATA
>VWZS01009297.1:3939-14402 GCA_013397075.1 Rhabdornis inornatus
AGGGCACTGCTGGCTCATGGACAGCTTGTCCACCAGGACCCTCAGGTCATTCTCTGCAGAGCTGCTTTCCAGCAGGTCACCCCCAGCCTGTACTGGTGCCTGGGCTTCTTCCTCCACAGGTGCAGGACCCTGCACTTGCCTTTGTTGAATTTCAGGTGGTTCCTCTCTGTTCATCTTTCCAACCTGTCAAGGTCCTTCTGAAAGGCAGCACAGCACTCTGGAGTATCGGCCACTCCTCCCACCTTTGTGTCATCAGCAAACTTGCTGAGGAGGCATCTGCCCCTTTGTCCAAGCCATCGATGAACAAGTTAAACAATACTGGACACAGTATAGAACCTTGGGGAACACCACTAGTGACAGGCCTCCAACTAGACCCTGTGCCACTGATCACAACCCTCTGGAATCTGCCATTCAGCCAGTTCCCAATCCATCTCACTGTCCACTCATTCAGTCCATACTTCCTGAGTTTGCCTATGAGGATTTAATGAGAGATTTCAGGTCTAGGTGTGTCTCAGTTCTCTCTAAAAGTGTTTCCTGTCTTGCTCTTTTCTCTGAAAAATGGGAAATAAACTCTCCAACCAATTTACTAGGTTAGAAAGCCAACATTACTTTATTAGCAGTGCTGGATACATGGGGGATTCTTCTCAAAGCATGCATAAGCAGCAACCAAATAGACCAGGTTATATTCCTGAAACTAATACATATTCATCACATTTCCTGAATACATGCATATATAGCTAATTATTTCCATGGACTTGTTTGGATATGGTTCTAGATCTTCTGATGAATCTTTTCTCTTTCAGAGTATCTCAAATATGTCGTCAGGTCATAATGTACTCATCATTCTTTGCTCTGACACACAATCGTTCTCAAAACTAAGATATCAGCTAATACATATTAATCACTGATAGAAGTAAACACAGAAGCATTAGCTGGCAAAAGACTTATTAGTCACAGACACAGGGAATTAACACAAGGCCACGTTAATCTCTGGTATTAGCATAAGCACTGTATGGTACAAAACTAAACATTAACCACAAATATAGGGATAATATACTACTGTGCTAAAGTTAAAAGAATTTTCCAACATCTGCCCCCACTGCTGCATAGACTTCTAATTAAAGAAATTTTACTTGTTCAGTAACACTCTTGGTACCCAATGCATTGCCAGTACCATGAATTAGATGGCCTATTAACAGAAGATAACCCCCTCCAGAGATAAGGATCACTGCCCCACCTGGTTTCAACAGATGGTGATATAATACATACTTTTGGTCACATCCTGCTTTGCAAGCCAAGACAAAAGCTAAATTAGAAGAATTGTGTCAAGTTCCTACAAGTTAGAAGGAACCAATATTCAAGGTTGATTTATTTTTATTTATTTTCCAAACTTGAAATCTAGCCGTTTGTGCACATAAACACTGGGGCATCATAATTCACATTTTCCTATGATTAAGTTGAAGACTTTCATGTATTGTATGAGGATCCAAAAGAACTAGACTTGAATAAATGCAATAATGTGATCTGCTTTTTTTATTTCCTGCTGTATTTTGCTTCATACTTGAAAACAACTAAATTGTTGCTAAAACTCAAAAGCTTGATGCTGAGTGATATAGTTTAAGTGCTAAAATACCATGGTCAAGAATTGAAATTTGTCAGTTAAATTGAGCTAAAATAGAAAGGAATACAAACCCTTAGAGAGTGATTGTAATCAGCACTGCCTGTATTTACTTGCATGCATTAGAATGGACATTTATTCTTGGAAAATAGAAATTGAAGGCAACATTAGAGCAACTGTAAACTTGGGAGAGGAACCAAAAAAAAAAACCTCCCAAAAATCCCACCAAAAAACAAGAGACACATATTGTTTGAAAATAAAACTTGCCAAGGAGGTGATATTGAAACATCCATTTAATGCTTACTTTTGCAATTTTTTTTTTTCTGGAAAAAATAGGGTCTAATAAAGGCAAACAATGGAAATATTCACAGGAAAAAAATGTGTAAATTTTAGAAAACCTGTTTATCATAAAGTATTTTTTACACTTGTTTAACATCTTAATGTTAGCCTATACCCAGGAAACAAAAATTACAGTGAACTTCAGTTTTGCAAAACTGAAGAACTAGTAATCACTTAAATGTTAAAAGGTCATTAAATTTTGGATATTTCAAGTTTCTGTATTCTTATAGAAAAAAAAATTATCTGTAGCATCCTGTCAATTTCATTAGATGAATCAAATTCATCATTTCATACTGTGTGCTGTTTATTCACATGGCTGACAGAGTCCAGTGACCCACCATGTTTCATGCTCTCAATAAATGACTGGACAAGTTCTCCAAGTAGGCTACTACTGTATAAATTTCTAAGAAAAACTTTGGACAACTTGTCATGAGAAGAAGCATATCAGTACTCAATAGTCAATGTTAATCTTACAGTAGCTTTCTTTTTATTAATTGTTAGCAAACATCTGATTTTTTTCATTTTAACTGAAAGTGTTCTGTGATGTGTAATATCCTTCAAAATTTCAGTATCAAAAGTTCTGTACTGAACAACAGTAGTAGCTTTTTTTTTTAAATAAGTCTTCTAAATTGTCTGGATTTTCTTATTGTTCTTCTAGGCTATGGAGTTGCTTGTAGAAAAAGCGATTAGCAGTGCTACTGGACCACAGAGTCCTGGGGATGCACTAAGAAGAGTTTTTGAATGTATATCTTCAGGAATCATCCTTAAAGGCAAGTTGCAATTGATCACTGTCTGTATACTTATGTTTAAGTAATGTAAAATCTGTAATCTTGATTGAAATAAGGTAGAAATGTGCTACTAATTAGCCTAACTGGTTTAGGTGGTCCTGGCCTTCTGGATCCGTGTGAGAAAGATCCTTTTGATACACTTGCTGTAATGACAGATCAGCAACGAGAGGATATTACTTCAAGTGCACAGGTAAGGAAAAGTATGTGTTAAATAACAATTTGATGGATGGGTGGGTGGTTGGTTGATTTGGGGGTTTTTTGGTGTTTTTATTAATGGAGCTATATGATGGACATGAATTTTCTTTTCTTAGAATGTAATCCTGTCTTTCAAATGATCAGTCTTAAGCTGGGCAAAAAAATGTCACAACAGAGAATGTATAATAGTGTTCATTTTTGTACTAAAATTGACATATTTTCCTGAAAAGTTTGAAGCACTCCCATCTACATGTCTATAATCTCCATAAAGATGCTTACTCTACAGTAGTATGTTATTAGATTTAAAATTGCACCGGCATTTAATATTTTATAAATTGTCCTGATTTAGGGCAAATTTTGTGAGGAAACCTCTGGAAGGGTCTCCTCTAGAAAGCAAATTTCAGCACCCTCTCCTCCAACCGGTTTGGGAGAAAAAAAATCTCCTTGGAGAGAAGTGGAAAAAACTATTTAACAAGCAAAGTACTCACAAGCATGAAAAAATGAGTAATATTAAACAATGGAACTTTTCGCTGTTCTGAAGAGATGGCAAATTCAGAAAGAGTCCTTCAGTGGGTGTGGCTCCGTCTCTCAGTCTCTCCGGGGCTCGGGCCCAGCGTGCCAGGCCCGGCATGTAGCTTGGGGGACGCCCGGGTGATTCTCCTCATGTCCTGGACCGAAGAGAAGCTGAATAGTCCCAGAAGAAGGCAGCACAGTCCAGGGAAAACCTTTCTTGCCTTAGCTAATGACAAAAACCAGCAAAAAAGCAAAGAAAAACTCCTTGTCTCTCTCACTGCAAAAGCCAAGAACTCCGAGAGCACTGAGCTCATATTTGTCTCTTGCTGTCTGAGCTAGGCAGCACAGTCCATGAGAGAGAGGAATTCTGGGGGAGTAAAGTGAAGCTTTTGAAGACTGCATGCTGCTTCTCCCCCCCCTTTGCCCTCTCTGTCTCTCTGGGCCTAGCTCAAAACTATAGGACCCATTTCTGAGCAAAAAGACAGACAAGGGGGATACCAGCATCATGAAGTGACCCCAGAAAATCTATGTAAGCTTAAATTTTAATATTTGTTGTATCTACTTACAGTATTGGCTATTCATGCTTGCAGTTTAAGAGTTTACTGCCTCTACCTCTTCATTCGATCCTTTTGCTGAGGATTACTAATGCATATTGGGACACATTACAAGCCTTGGCTGCTTCAATGCAAGTCCAGCAGCTAAAACACATGTATATTATTTTTAAGTTAATATGTTGTATTTTGTATAGAAGCAGCAGCAAATGGGACATACACATTTTATTGTGTTGACTTTGTTGGGGGAAGGAAGAGAGGATAAGAGCTAAGGATAATATCATATACCACTAATGTTTTTCATTGTTTGATAAAGTATTTTAAATTGACATTTGTTTCTAACAGAAATATCTTCTTTCTATCCTTTTTCTAGTTTGCGCTGAGACTCCTTGCATTCCGTCAAATACACAAAGTTTTAGGAATGGATCCATTACCACAGATGAATCAACGCTTCAACATCCATAATAATCGTAAAAGAAGAAGGGACAGTGATGGGGTTGATGGATTTGAAGCAGAGGGAAAAAAAGACAAAAAAGATTATGATAACTTTTAAAAACGTTTGTCATTAGTGCTAAGATTGAAGGTGATAAAAAGTCCATTTGTTGCCTTGCTTTTAAATGGACATAATAATGTATGTTTAAAATATCCTAAAACAACTCAGTAATTAGATTTGGAAGAGGAAAATATAGCTCTTCTGTGAGATTCTGAATATTTTAATGATATACTGTATCAGACAGATTATGGATGGAAAGACTGCAAATGGAAACTGTCATTGGAAAAAATAGTGTTTTTCCTCATTACATTTTCTTTAAATGTGTTGCTAACTTTAGTCTCCATCTCTCTCTCGTGCATTGTTTTGTCTTGACTGTATTTAATGCAGCGTTTGTGCTTCTGTTCTTATATGTATTTTGATCATTTTTTTTATTTAGAAGGTTTTTTTGTTTGCCTTTGACACTAGTTGTACAAGCTGCATTGTGTTAGCATAAACTGTTGCCCTCCCAATTAATATTTTACAGAACTTCATTTTGTAAAGTGAAACTGCAGGATTATGTTTTTGCTTTTGTTTTCCTAAATGTGAAGGGGTTGCAACACGTAATTATCCTGCCATTTGAGTACTCAGAATTAAATGTTTTTGCCAATCTTGTGGCATTTGTCTCTTTAGTGTGATATAAAGTGTGATATAGTGTGATATTAACACAGATTTTTGGTAATCTAATCAACTTTGCTGTTAGTTGTGTATTAGCAGTATAAAAGCTAATATATACAGTATGGTCTTGCAACAGTTTTAAAGCAGCTGCATAATTGATCAAAGTTTTGCATGATGTTTTGGATTTTTTTAGTATAAGGGCTTTTAAAACTATCATTTTAGGTTAAATGCGTAGGTCTTTCTATGATTGACTTTGTGACATAGCAAGGTCAAAATACAATTTTCTGAATTTCCTTTTTCAACATACAAGCAGAAGCAGGCATTTCCCATTTAGCCAAAGTTAGTAATTCTTTTCAGTCCATTTTGTTGATATTAATGCCTCTGCCCTTAAAATAAGCATTTGTCATATCAGTGCCTGTAAGGGTATTCCTTATAGCTATTTCTATATAAACTCTCAGTGATTTTTTTTTCCATTATTTAAATTTTAAAAAGTGAAGTATAACTGAAAAAGTAAACATTATTAAAGGAAAAAAGTAACACTGAATATTGTTTGATGTATGCTTATGTCTCTTTCAAAAATCTAAATATAGCAGTGGTGTAAGTAAAGTTACATCATACTGTTGATGTATGCTCTGGTACACAGGTGTGATTTGTCACAGCACTACTGTGGAATACACAACTAAAAGCTAAAATGTATTAAATTACTAAAATTCATTATACACTTGAAATGGAAGTTTCCCTCATTCTGTTCAGTGTGTATTATGCTTTGTTGCAAACCCATAAAACTTGCAGATAAACATAAACTAACATTCTGGTAACTATTGCTGGCTGTAGGAGTGTATCACACATTACAAAGACCATTTGTTATTTCTGGTACAATTAAAAAACCTTTTTGTTCCATTTTGAGGTCGAATTTATCTTTTACCTTTTTAATAAATACCTCTTGGAGTAGGGGGGGTGTTTTTGTTTGCAATGCTTACTACTAACAGCATGGGCCTGTTAAATAGAAATATACAGTATTTTAGAAAAATAGAATCTTATGGAAATATATTACTAGTATTCTTCAAGCATTAGAGTGCAGTTTTAAAATGAGTAGTTATTAGTGGTTAGCGAATAAAAGGAAGGCTTTCTCATTGTAGGAAAGATTTCTTACCAATTTCAGCATCAGAAATACAATAATTAATGCATGCTTTAAAATTACTTTAAAAAAGGATTATGCTAGTTTCTTTTGTCTAGCCTTGATGTGTGGCTCCAAGCATGTGCTTGGTCTTAGTTGGTGGGTATTGGTTGTTTGGGTTTTTTTGATTGGTTGATTGGTTGGTTTTTTAAAAGGGATATCTTGCTGCCATGGTGTCTAATAAGCCATTACTGTTTATTTTGAAAGCTACAGGTGCTATTCATGCGGCTAGTTCGACTCCATACCAAAGTTTATTTCTTCATAAAACAAACATGCTTATTCGAGCATGTGATTGACTCGAAAATTTAGGATTAAAAAGGTCAGACGTATTTTGGATTTTCTGTGTTTTTGTTCTACTGGCTTTTAACTCTTAACCAGTTTCTGGGTCTTTTGAACTATTGTATACTTAAAGTGATTCCACATTAAATATGAAGCTGTGACTATGATTTTTGCGCTGTGTGGTGAAGAGTGAATTTGCAGTTTATTTCTGTTTTACCTGCCCATTTTAATGGGCTATTTTAACTATGTAACTTCTGACTCTTGTTAAGCTAATAATGGAAAAATAAGGTTTTGAAAAGTACAGCGTGAGCTTTTTTTTTAAATATTACATTGTGTGCTTAGAAGATAAAACTAAGACCAAGTAATCAATTTGCAAACAAATAACCATTTTAATATCCTATGTTTTGATAATGCTAGTGGTCCGCTAATAAACAGTGTTTGCCTTTCTTATTCAGCAATGCTGTGTGTTAAATCTCAAAGTGCCAGATGCTATAGTCATAATACACAAAAAAGAAGTGTACACAGCAAGAATTTTCCTCTCAGTGCTCACTTTAGAGGAACAATTTAGTAAAAAGAGAGCTGTTCTGTTTTGAAGTATTTTCAAGTTTTGACTTGTCTGCCTAGTTTTTAAGTATGTCCTGTCTGTGAGCATTGTGGTTTCACACGGGTTCCTGCAGAGGCATTGGTAGAAATGCAAATCTGTTGGATACATTCCAGCAACATCTTGCCCTATTATAGAATTCTATATGAATTGTTAACCTTATTGAGCTATTGAATGTGATGGATTCATTTGCTGCTTCTATTTTTAGACCTATTTCACTACTCAGAAGTGATTTAAAATTTACTTAAAATTGTGCCTAGCAACTTTCTGAGAGTTGAAATCAACTTAAATATTCCTACAACAATTTTCATGTATATTTAACATTCTTGTTGCTTGGTGAATATCTGATGATGATGGGTCTGTGAAGAATTCACGCAATGCCGAATTCATTTCTTTATTAAACAAGACTTGTTTGCACTACCCAAATAGATTTTATCAGCATACCACTAGTAATAGAGAGGGGGAAAAAAAGAAATTGAGAGGCATAATTTGCAATCTGTTGTTTTTCTCCTACTTGCATCATAGGTTTACAAAGTACAGTGATAGATTCAACCAGAACATGTTTTCCTTCTGGGTGTCTTTTTTTTTCCTCTGAAAGCTGTAAGCCAAAGAGCTTTCCTAGGCAAAAAAAACTAGCAAATTAGATTTCTTCTGAGAGATACTTTTATAAATCTTCTCAAGAGTTCTCTTTTCCTGTACTGTGATATTTCTCAGCCTTTTAAAAATGAAACAGACACCTAGTCTTTTGAGGAAAAAAAAATTAAAGAGTGTCATCAACAGTGTTACACAATGGTTTTGATTTACATCCAAATAAAAATCAGGCTTAATTCTGTTAATATCTGTTGATTTGTGTTCTCCAATTTTGTTCCATTTTCTCATTTAGATTTATGAAAATGTGCAAATCATAGACTCATTAAGGTTGAAAAGTCCTCTTTGATCATCGAGTCCACATGTGTTTATATTCCTAGTACTTAGAAAATTTGAAGTTATTGAACTGCTTTCTGTTGGTTGTAGGAAATGGAAAGATAGAAANGTTTAGAATTTACATTTTAAGAACTGCTGCCCTAACAATATGTGGCATGTGTAAAATTCCTAACAGGGTAACATTCATTGGTTTTCATGGATACCTGGTTGGCAGTTATTGATGGGGATTTTTAACCTGTACGGTGCACACTTTCCCACTTAATCTAGCCTTAGCATATCTGCATTAGCAAAGTTCCTCATTAAGGGTTCTAGTCCTTAATACATATGTTTTCCTAAACTATTTTGTAAAGCCAGGGCCATCAATATTTATTCTGAAGCCAATGATTTATTCATTGCAGGATAGTTTAAGTCCTATCAGCTTTTAGAGGCTCAGCCTAGCTTAAATATTTATACATATATTCTACATTAATCCTATTTGAGGTTAATATCCTAAATTCAAAAAAACCCATAGAATGGTATCAAGAAACCTCTATCAACTTTTGGTTTCCTATATTTAAAATTCCAAGATTTCAGAATTGAATAGTTGACTACTAGAAAATAAAACACTTTCTACAGTAAAAAGTTGCTTTATCATTAAAAGGGAGACATAAAGCCTTTTGTTTCTACATGAAAATTGCAAACCTTGCTCCTTGTGTATTTTTTTTTTCTTTTCTGCATGTAGCATTGTGTTTCCCTTAATTGTATGTATATGATTAGGAAGAGTTCTGTTCAGAATATGTAAGACACCCTTATTACAGATTTAACTTCTGGTATACATTTAGGTTTGTCATTAATTTGCTGATTATATGTCACAGTAGAGATGGACAAGACACCTTTTCTTCATGCAGCAATAGCCAATCTTTATAGAACAGAGAGCCTTTATCAAAGTCAAGATAAACGTGACAAGCCGCTCTTCCACACAGAACTCCCATCAAGGCCAGGATGGCTGCAGCAGGCTGCTGCTTCTACACCTAACACCTATTGGTGCCACATTCCCCGAGGACAAGACTGGGGTTGGTATTTCTGTTTAACAAAGGGAATATTTACAGACTTATCACTACCTGAACAACATCCATTCTGTTGGACTACTAGAAAAATAATTTAAATGCAATGTAACTTATTAGGGAAATGCTGAAAATAAGACACATCTTTTCCTGTCACACTAGAGGTATCTGAAATAACTCCACTTACACTAGGTATTTACTTTGGATTTATGGGAGGCAACTGAGAGAAAGATTTGGGCCCAGTAACTGGAAACACAATCCAGTTCTTATTCAAGTTTCCAGAATTCATCTTTTAAAAACAAGCTTCCATGGCACCTAGTATTTTCTATCATATTTCTGTTTGTACAGGATGTTGAAATAAGAGCCTTTTATAAACAAGGAAGTGGTCTAACTCCCTCATGCAGGAAAATCCAGAAAAGGACAACTCCAAAGTTAGTTGCTCTCTGGACTGTGACAAATATTAACATCCTTTGAAAAACAAAGCAAAGCCTTTGGCTCCCCTGTTCTGCAGATCTTCACATAGCACAAGAGATCCCCCATGAGGTGAGGGGGAAGCCTCACGTTGCTGCTTTGGCTCTTAATGCCTCCCTGATTTCCCTGGCACAGCTCTGCTGGACTCTCATCAGACCCAAGCCCCTGTGAGGACTTAAAGAATGCAGTTGCATGTCTCAAAACATTGTTGAAGAAGGGAGTTCACATAAGATAAGCCACCACCACAATAGAAACTGGAGATAAGCACAGATGGAAAAACAAGAAGGCATTAAATCCAGGCCTAAAAAAGGTGAAGATTTGGAATTAACCCACCAGACAAAATTCCACTGTGCAGACTGTGGGAACTTAAGACTCATCCAGACAAAAAACCTTGCACATTTGCAAACTGTGGGAAAGGATATACATGCCATCCCAAGTTGTGGGAATGAGGAGAGAAGAGGAGGAAGTGAGAACATGTGAGGGAAACAACATGGATACACCAAGCAGGTTGTCCCCCTGTAACCCATGGGGGTCTGCAGGGGATGCAGAGATCCACCTGCAGCCCATGGGGGAGGTGCTCATGCCGGAGCGGGTGGATACCTGAAGGAGGCTGTGATCCAGTGGAAGACCCGGTGGAGACAGGGTGCCCCTGCTTCCAGGCTGGAGCAGCCTGTCCTTGGAGGACTGCACTCTGTGGAAGTGACCCACACTGCAGCAGTTTTGGGAGGACTGTTTGCCTGTGGGGGGAATCCACGTTGCAGCAGTTTTGAGAGGGCTGCTGTTTGTGAGATTGAAACCACACTGGAGAAGTTCATGG